>QKWP01000183.1:408775-420220 GCA_003550325.1 Gigaspora rosea | reverse complement strand
TTTTTTTTTTTTTTTTTTTATTAATTAATTATTATATTATTAATAAAAATTTTTTATAAATTTCAATGTATTCGTTTTTTTATTTTCTACTTTATATTTGTTATTTTATTTTTTTTATTTTATTTTTTTATTTTATTTTTCTTAATAAATTTTTTATGAATTTTTAATTCTTATCGATTGATATTTGGTTTCATGAGAGCGTGTTGATTTTAAACTCGTTCTTACCAATTATTTCATTATTCTCAACTTATTAGTTAGCCGATTGGATTCCTCAACAAACGCCGGATGGTGTCATATTTTATTATAATACCCGAACGGGTGAATCATCCTGGGAATTACCAATAGATGATAATGATAAGCATATAGATGATAATTCTGCTGCACGTGATTCCTCTAGTACTAGTCTTGGTAACATTAATGATACAGGAACTGGTGTCTCTTCAATTTCTAGTACAAGCTCTTTTCTAAAACAGAGACCGTTACCAGAAAATTGGATAACACAATCTACCGAAGATGGTAATACATATTATTATTTAAATACGGTAACTCAAGAAATTAGATGGACTTATCCTGGTGATGATTTCACGTCTGGCAATTCTGATACTGTTGATGATAAAGATGATGAAATTGGTGTTATTTCAGAGGGTATAGTAGAAAGGGAAGTTGTTGATGATGATGCCGATAGGGAAAGTACCACTAGTTCAAGGGATAGTAGATTAAGTACTGGAACTACTAGTACCGTTCAACAAATACCACCACAGTCTACTAATGAAAAGGTGTATATATTCATTTCTTTTTTTTTACTGTATTTACACGAATTAACGTCCATTGGACGTTATTTCAAGGTAGTTTACTTTAAAGAGAGTTATAATAATATAATTAATTTGGCCAAAGATTTTTTTATTATTCGTATTCGGTTAAATTAATTATTAGCTCTTTTTAAATTGTCTCTCCACAAATACAATACTATCTTATATTCATTCGATTATGCTCATTTGTTTACGTTTTCCTTTTATATAGCTTCCACCTGGTTGGGGTAAGAAAACTACACCTCAAGGAAAAGTTTATTATTTTAATAAAACGACCGAAGAGACTACTTGGAATCTTGATAATATTGGTGAAGATGGTCATCTGGTAAAATATTGTTTTAGTCATTTAAGTTTTTTTCATATTTTATGATTAGGTTTATTAATTCTATTTTTTTTTTTAGATTAAAGCTGATGATGTAGAAGCTTTGACTGAAAAGGCATGTGATTGATTCATTCTTCTTTCATTTTTGTTTATATTATTTTCACATTTTTCACATTTTCCACGTGTATATTCTTATTCTTTTTTTTATAGCTTCCACCTGGTTGGGATAAAAAAATTTCTCCTAGAGGAAAAGTCTATTACTTTAATGAGACCACTCAAGCGACTACTTGGAGTCTTGATAATATTGATGAAGATGGTCACCTGGTAAAATTTTATTTTAATTAAGTTCCTATCGTTATGGTTAGTTAAATTCATTATTTTCATTATTATTACTATCTTTTTTTTTTTTTTTTAGATTAAACCTGACGATGATGCCGTACCTTTTGGTGCCGGTGCTGGATCTGGCGATGAATCTCCAACTAACCCTCTACCTCCCACTCCTCCTCCTCCTCCTATTACTACTGCAACATTACCTTCTCTTCAAAAGACTATTGATCAGTCCATTTTTATTATGCAAAATTTTAATGAACCATACACTTGGGACTCATTATCTGCCGCTGTTTATTCAGCCATTAATAATTTAACTTTGGCGGCGAGAGAAAATGCGAAACAAGAATATCAAAATTGCACAAATGCTATTGTTGAAAGTATTCGTATTATGCTTTATGCTTCTGGTACCGTTGAAAAAGAGTCCCCGATTATTCGTCAAAATAGAACTTTAAAAACTTATCATAGGCATATAATGGCTTCTCTATCAAAATTGGTCCTTTCTACAAAAGTTGCTTCTGGTGTTTGGCCTCCACCTGATGCTGCTCAAAAAATGAAGAACGATGCTGATGAAGTTTTAGTCTCTGTTCGTCAATTCGTGCAAGCTGCTGAAAATACTGTAGATATTAAACCTATTGATCCTAAAATTACTGAAAGTCCTACTGGTGGTTCTTGGCGTGGTAATAATTTGGCTAAGCATGGTTCTAATGGTAATAAGTTCCCTGCTCCTTCTATATCATCAAGTATTAGCTCTCAAGATAGCACTGATTCTTCAGGACCTTCTCGTTCCTTAACTCCGGACATTTTAGCTTCATTAGAACATTTTGCTCGTACTATTTCAAAGGCTATTATGTTAATAAATAATCTTATTAGAAAACATACTGAAATACCTCAATCTTCTGTAACTGGTAATAATGCTGGATTTGCGCCTCAACTTGTGACTCAGACACGCCAGGTTGTTACTCATGTTGGTCAATTTTTATCTATGGTTGAAGATATTAATTTAGAGGATTTAGATGAGACTAGTCAAGGAACTATAAATGAATTTAAAATTGCAAAACAAGCTTTATATAATAATATTGCTGGTTTGGTTATTTGTGCACAAAGTTCAACAGATCCGTCTCTCAAATCTAGTATAATGGATCATATTCAAATTTCTGCCAATGTGGTGGAAAAATCCGTAAAGGATGTAATCATTGCTGCCAAATTCCTTATGGAAGAAAAGGATACGCAAGATCAATTAAGAATTCAAATGCGTACTCCTCGACGTTCAAATTCTCCTGAAGTATCGCGACGTACAACATCAATTGAAAATGACGTAAATGATGTAACTGAAAGTGCCGAAATTATTGATGATCAAAACGGTACTCCTATTAGTCCTCCAACAACGATTCAAACTGGTTTACAGACTGTACCTGAGGATGATGTTATAACTACTGACTCACTTACAATCGTAACCGATTCAAATACTATTAATACTATTAATACGACAGATGATTCTGATAAATTACCAACATCTCCAGTTTCTGATGGTTCTTCTATGACCGGTGGTCGTTCATATATGAGCGGTTCAAGTAGTCAATTTCGTGATAATACAACAGATTCATCATCAATTCAATCTTATGGTTCATCTCAACGTGCAAATACTCAATCAGTCGTTCAACCTGATCATCGATCATCATCTCCTACACTACCTAATAATCCAGGTGGTACTAGGTCACCACGTAGTGAGAGTAGTAAAGTTGCGAAATTCTTTGGTGAAGATGTTCAATCCATAAATCAAACGCGTGTACAACGTGAAGATAAACCTTGGTTCCTTAAATATGATTATGATGAAGCTGATATAATTTTCAATATGGAAAAGCATGTTAAGGGTGGTACTCTAAATGCTTTAGTAGAAAGATTAACAATGCACGATTTACTTGATTCAAGTTTTATAGCAACTTTTTTGTTGACATATCGTTCATTCTGTACTACTGAACAATTCTTTGAAATGTTGACAAAACGTTTCATGATTAAAGCTCCTGATAATTTGTCATCTGAGCAATTAGAACTTTGGCAAGAGAAGAAACAAACGCCTGTTAGATTAAGAGTTTTTAATATTATGAAGAGTTGGTTGGAGAATTATTATATTGATGATAAAGATTCATATTGTTTGGAACGTATACGTGACTTTGCACAAACTACAATGCATGAGCATATGGCTTTCGCAGCAGTGAGTTTGATCAAAGTCATTGATAAAAGGGTATTTATTTCTTTTTACAATCTATGTAATTTTTGTTTATTTATATATATTTTTTTTTTTTTTTTTTTTTTTTTTTTTTTTTTTTTTTTTTTTTTTTTTTTTTTTTTTTTTTTTTTTTTTTTAAACTATATATATGCTTTATTTTATATATATAGTTACAACAACGAAAAGATGCTGTCTTTAAAGAAATGATTCCTAATACCACTATGTCACCTCCACCTTCAATCAAACCAAAAAATCTGAAAAAAATTAAATTTTTGGATTTGGATCCATTAGAGATTGCAAGGCAATTAACCATAATAGAGGCTAAGCTTTACAATAAAATTAGACCAGTTGAGTGTTTGAACAAGGCATGGAGTAAAGAAACTAAAGAAGGTGAAGATGGCGATGGAGAAGAGGTAGCCGTAAATATTAAAGCCATGATTGTAAACAGTAATCAGGTAAATAATAAACAAAATTTTTAATCGTCCATCTATCTAATTTTTTATAATTTTGATATTTTTAATTAATTTAATATGATTTTTACATTTTTAAACATTAGATCACTGGATGGGTAGCAGAATCCATTCTTAATCAAAAAGAAATCAAAAAGAGATGCGCTTTGATTAAACATTTTGTTGCAGTAGCTGATAAATGTAGACAATTAAATAATTTTAATTCTTTAACGGCAATCATCTCCGGTCTTAATTCCGCACCAATTCATCGTCTTAAGCGAACATGGGAGATGGTAAATGCAAGAACAATACAAACACTCGATAACCTTAATAGAATCATGAACTCTACAAAGAATTTCAATGATTATAGAGAAATGTTACATAGCGTAAATCCACCTTGCGTACCATTTCTGGGTATGGCTTTTTATAAAATATTTTGAAAATAAATTGAAATTGGCATACGATAATAATATGATATTATCAGATTATTACAATATTCATAATATATTAACAATGATGTTAAATTATTTTTCAGGTGTTTATTTAACTGATCTTACTTTTATCGAAGACGGTAATCCAGATATTCTTAAAAAAAATCAACAATTAATTAATTTTTCAAAACGAATGAAAACTGCAGATGTGATACGCGAAATTCAGCAGTATCAATCTGTACCATATAATCTAACACCTGTACAAGAAATTCAAATTTTCATTCAAAGTCATTTACAAGATAGTAGAGATGTTAGCGATTTATATAATACTAGTTTGGATATGGAGCCAAGGTAATCTTTCATTTTTTATTATTAATGGATTGTAAAATTACATTATATACATATATACACACCTCCCACAATAAAATTAGAATCTGTATAATTTTTCATGTGCTTATTTTATTGAACTTGTTAAATTATACATTTTTGAAAAAAATATATATTATGGCAATATACTAAACATAGATTTGACTTATGGAAAAAAATCAAAAATTGATTTTTTCATTACAGGGAACGAGAGGATGAAAAAATTGCAAGATTATTACAAGAAAGCGGTTTCCTATAACGGAACCATTCTTGGATTTTCATCTCTTCTTCTTATCTATTACCTTTATGGCTCTGATCATCTTTGATTGTTAATCAGTTGAATGATCGTGGATTTTCTTCTTTATGTTTTAAAAATATACTATAAAATCACGCGAAATTTAATAATTTTTTTTTTTTAAAAAAAAAATCTTTTTTTAATTTTCCGACCTATGATTTATTTATAATGTAAAAAAAAATCGCGTGTTAAATTTTTATATGCCACATATATGTATATGTATATACACTTTTTATATTCATAGTAATTATTATGCAAATAAATTTTTTGTAGATTTTTTTTCTTTTAAATGTTATATTTTTAAATATTATATATATATCGAATTTTTTAAACTTCCCCTTTTTTTTTTTTTTAGTGGAAACTGAAAATATGAGCTATATATGTAACAATATTAATAAAAATAAGTCAACTTTTTCATAACTTTTGTCAATCAATTTAGAATTATTAGTGTTATTTAGTGCAGTAGTACGTAATTGCAAAAGAATGAGTGGTTAAAGATGACTACCAAGTTCATCAAATAAATACGAGTTACGAAGACAATATAAATACGAGTTTCGAAGACAATATAAATACGAGTTTCGAAGACAATATGTCAGCTAAAAAATGTCAGACATCTTATCGTTTATAGATTCAATTATAAGATAAAGTGGTCACTTTTATAGTTATCGATCGTTAAATATATAGTATATATATCATGGCATTTAGTTGATACCATTAAAATGAGTATGAAGAAGCATCGTTAGGATTCAGCGTTAATAAACGAACAATGTTTATGTATGTGCCAGATAATGGCTTCTTGGGAAATTTCTATCATTCCATCATATATGGCGATAATGTCATTATTTCACTATCTGACTTTATAGTATTGCGATGTGTATCTTTTGATTTTTAACATTTCTTACCTTTTTCTTTAACAAAAAAAAAAATAATAAAAATAAAAAATCTAAAAAGCGAGAATCTAACGACTAACGCAAATGATTAAGTCGATTTTTTCGCGTACGTCAGTTTATAAATGGATCATGTTGTTACATTATTTAAATATCGCGCATATTTATTTTATTTATTTCTGTATTTATTTGCATCTTTTCAAGCATCAGATTAATGATCGCACAGATTATTTGAAACTCTCACATCATCATAAATAAAAAACTTTTAATAATAAGATTAACCGATTTAAAAAGAAACATAATATATAAATACATACAATATATATGACTTAAAACTTATCTGTTATTTTCATCACAACGAAGTTTATCGTTAGTTTATAAAAAAACTCAGTATAATCGTAAGTTAACTATATACGGACGATAGTCTGTAGTACATCTAGCCCCTGGAGGTTTTAAACTAACCAGGTGTGTTTAGAACGTATTTAAACGAAATTCTTTATAGTTAGGATTTCCTAAGTAACCTTTAGAGATGTTACTCGAACTTATTTGGAGTGACCTAAACTATATGATAATTAGTTCTCCCCACTATATAACATACATACGCGTACATGCGTACATTCGTACGCGCATGAATAATATCGATATGATGAATAATTATACACCACATATTTCAGATAATGGTCGTTTAAATAATTTATGAAAAATTCGATTTTAAGACCCTTTTGTTTTTAATCTTAAATTTTGACTAGAATTAAAGACTTTCCTGGGCCATACAAGAAAGTGTAATTCTTTTTAAATAAGAAATAATTCAAAAAGAAATGTAATTATTATTCTAGGATAACTCATCAAATACTATAACTTTTTTTAAAAATTAATTTTTTTCTACAAATAATCCTGAAATTGCCGGTAAATCAAAAATCAGTAAGTTATAAACTATATTTCTTCACTGACTCCAATTCCAAATCATTCTAATTTTGCGAATACATAATGTTAAGTCAATACAAGCACGTAATTATTTTAACTTGAAAATGACAATGAAATGCTAATGCAAGCATTGTTACGAAATAAAAATAAAGCGGAGCATAACTGGCACCTATCAATACAGCGAAAACAATGTAAATTTTTTAATGTGTGACTTCAAATAAGCTAGACAATATGAAATTTGTCGAGTCATAATGTATCCAAAGTTACACTGCAATAAAATCTGGTATAGAATTGAAAACTCTTCGTGACAATTGTTTCGTTTCATTTTAGATCGGGCATTGGCTAGAGTATCTGTTTTACTTCCCGCCATAGTTAATCAAGGCTGCAAAGTTAGAAGAAGAAAAAAAAAAAAAAACAGAAAAACCGGTACTCATTTCAAATTCCCACCAAACGAGAGAAGCTAAAAATATAAAGTCTAGTTTACGTTCTTCTCTATCAGTTATTGATGTTTCTGTAGAAAAATGAGGCCTTTCTGCGTTGGAGAGATTGTTGCTGAGGTTTCAGATTATCAGGAGGACGATTTTGAATGGCACCAATAATACCCGTTCTTCGGCATTTATTTCAGAAAGACGGTTATGAGCCTTTCATCGTACAAATAGTCGTCTATGTCTTCCCATAAAATTGGTGCGATGAGCCTGTACCAGCTTCATTTTACGAGTAGGCATGAAATAAAGTGCGAAGATTATGATGTAAATTTCGTTTGGTTACCTTAATGGATGGAATTTATTTAAAAAAATTAAAACTGAGTTTTTTTTTCGCATTTGCCTTTTTTTTTTTTGATATTATTCGATACAGGTTCGTTAATTCGTACATATGTAGAAAAAAACTGTAAAAAATTAATATTTCCATAATATTAAGAGCCAAAACAAAATGATTTCCTCGACAAGATATCGAATTTCTACCAATGCTAATTTTAAATCAGTCAATTCTTAACTCTAAGGGTTTAGCACCTCACTCAATGAATTGGAGCAAACTTTTAAACCAAATAAAAATCAAATGAGTTATTATTTCGATAATAAAAATATGATGATGTTTAGAGAAATATCCTAATACAATTTAATAATTGAGGGTATGAATTTTCTTTTTGCCCTAAATGGACATGCAACTTAAATTTTAAAACTTTCGCATTTATCTAGAAAGTTGGTGAATAGGATACATTCTAATATAGGAGCACTAACTGTTGGCTATTCCGATATGTATTTTTTATTTAAATATAATACCAAATAAAATAAATTTAGTTATTTTGGTTGTCAAACTACATGATAACTAGGGTTGGTCAAATCGCTGGTTAACCAAAAATTTGTTGGTCAAACTACTCTGGTCAAATTGGTCAAATGGTCTAGTCTATTAAATAAATTTAGTATACAAAATAAATATATATAAATATAAAATATATAAAATAAGTTTAAAAATATGCTAATATAACAATATATGCATATATATATATTTATAGAACTAATTGTGTTATGCACCTTATTTGTAACAACTATATTTATAACTCAAAATTTTATTAGTGTAACACCTATTGTACTGCAATTTTGTGTTAATCTCGATTTTAATTCTAATCCTAACTCTACCCCATTGATCTTATGGATATTATAACAGGTTGTTACAAATAGATTTTTCATATTAGTATTTTAATATTTTATTAGAAAAAGCTTTGTGTAATATAATGTAGTACAAACTACACTAGTAGTTCTAGTAGTATAACAATATTTTTGAAAACTTTGTGTAACTAATAAGTGTAGTACAAATCTGAGTGGACCAATCAATTCCTTAGTATTAGTTTATTGGTAGACTTTTTACCATTTTTATTTTGAACCAATAGTTAGTAAATAACAAAAGTTTCTTTATTAGTTCCTTATAGATTTCTTTTGAGATTCCTTTTTATTGGTTTCTTTGGTGGTTTCTTTATGGGTTCTTTTTGTGGTTCCTTTGTTGGTTTCTTTTGTGGTTTCTTCGTTGGTTCTTTTTATGGTTTTTCTGATAGTTTTTTTTGTAGTTCCTTTACTATAATTAGTTTTTAGAATGGTTTCTTTTTTTATTTACTAAAAAAATATATAAATCATATCTTTTCTATCAAAACAGAATAACAAGTTCTATATTTAATATTTTTACCTTTCCTACAAAATAAACTAATAATAAATATTTGGCCCTTTATTTTCTACAATTTGTACACAATAAAGGCTTTTTTTTTATAAAGTTTTCTTTAATTTTTATTATAATTTTTTTATTGAGTTTTTATTGAATTTCATTTGATTTTAAGTTTTCTTTAATATTAAATCTTTATTTTTTTTTAAATATTTTTATATTTATCTTATATTCTTGAACACATTCCTTATCTTTTGCATGTTAAGTCAAGTAATAGAAGTGTGGTGATTTAGAAAAGTTGTCAAGTTGTTACCTCCAAGCAGCAGGTTGAAAGTTTGAATTTCACTAGTGATACTTAAAAAATTAACCTGTGTTATAGTAACTATAGCTTATTGATTAGTTGGGTATATAATTTGTAATTCTGATTTACTATTTCAAATAAGAGCTTTCAGATGCAATTGTTTATTATTACACGGATAAGATCTAGAAAACCAGAGAAATGAAAACTTGTTTGGCAAGTTCCGAGTAAGAAAGTAGTAAAAATCTTTGATAGTCTGCCAAAAGAAGATTGGTACCAGGGTTGGAATGAATCTTATAAGAGCACATAAGGTAATAGTAGGGCTTGAGGCTTTGTTTTAAGCCTCAAGTATAAGGCTTAGTAACTACGTATATTGCTAAAACCTAGCTGTGCAAATAAAATGAGCACATAGCAGGTAGACTATATTGCGAGAATGCCCTAACTTTAAGCAAATAGTTCTAAAGTAAGGATCATATTGAGTAAAATGCCAGAGAAAATGCCTATAAGACCTAGTAGATAAGGAGTAACATAGATCAAAGAGTTCAAATAGGCAATTCCCATAGTTGGGTTGCAGGTATATCAGCTAGTATAGAATCTTCAGGTAGATTACTTAAATTAAATACCAAAAGTGTATATGTGGCTAGTTGTATCCTTATTCATATAAACAAATTATTATTATTTTTAATAAAACCTATAGCCAAAGCAGCTTGGTTTTTAAAAAAAAAGTTAAATAATATAGTTATTCTTTGGCCAAAGATACTATATTAAATATAATATTATATTATATATTTAAATATTTTTTAACCAATTTGACTAATACTAAACTCTTTGACCAACTGGTCAAATTTGCCAAACTGGTCTGATCAAGCTTGATAATTAACTGGTCTGTACCAACTTTGATAATAATTTAGTTGGAAGATATATTTATAAATACAGTTTAATCTTCATATAGTTATATCTTTGAAATACAAAAGTAGTGATTATATAAAGATATAACTAATATAAAAGAATTTCTATTTAGTGTTCTGACCCGGGTAAGTATTACCTGGGTCACCCGTGAGTGGGCGGGTGACCCGAGCTGAATTATGGCCCACCCGGGTGGTCAACCCGCGGGTCACCCGTGGTCAACTCGGGGGTCACTCACATGGGTGACCCGTATGTAGGATAGGGGGCACAGTAAAATTTTTGGGCATGACCAGTGCATGACCCTCAAGACATGCTTCAAACCAAGGCATGCCTCATTTATCGTGCCTCGGGCATGCCCCTAGTATATATATAAATCACATGACAAGTTTTGCTTAATTTATATAATATTCAAAATTATTGAGCGAAATAAATATTTACAATATAATATAGCAATAAATATATATAACCATATAAATATTCGGAACCAGAAATAAAATCAGAGCTTTATTCTTTATTTAAATTGAAAATTTATTAAATACATTTATTTTCTTAGTTTAGGAAATAATGTCATCAAGTGGGTGTGGCGACTTAGGGAAGTTGGTAAGTTGTCACCCCAAAGTGGCAGGTCTTGAGTTCAAATCCCACTAGCGACGCTTTTGAAAAAATAGTCCTGTGTTCCGGTAACTGTTTCTTGTCGATCGGTTGGGTACATTACCTGTAGTTCTTGGTTACCATCTTGAATGGGAGCTTTCGGGCGAAGTTGTGTCTTGTGACACAGACAAATCCAAGGAACCGGAGAAACAGAAACCCATTTGGCAAGTCCCGAGTAAGGAGGTAGCTCTGTTCTTCGACAGTGCTAACCAAAACTGAAATATTGGACCGAAACCGGGGAACCGAACGTTGTCCTTGGGGACAAGGTCTACCAATCTGGCCGCCGGAGTCGCACCGGAGGAAAAGGACCCATGTTGAGGAATTGGGGACCAAGGGGAGAAAAACCATAATGGCACCTAATGCCGGGTAGATCAACCCTTCCGGGCCAACTGGATTGGA
>QKWP01000183.1:379662-408245 GCA_003550325.1 Gigaspora rosea | reverse complement strand
AAAAAAAAAAAAAAAAAAAAAAAAAAAAATAATGTCATCAAGATACAGTATTTAAATTTAAGATTGTTCTTGCACAGTATTACATTAGATTTAATTAGCCAATCAATGCACTGTTATTTTTTGTGATCACATGATATGGGCATGCCCTTTGGCCCAAGGGCATGTCTCATAGGCATGACCGGGATCCTGTGCCTCTTACCCTACCTATATGGGTTGGCTATAATTAGGGATGTTATCCTGCTTGCCGAAACTCAGTTCAATCCTGCTTGGAACCGAACACAATGGAACACGAGTTTCTGTGATCACATGATTTTTATTATTAAATCATGCTCCAAACGAGGTTGATAGATCGGTTAAACTGTAATGAAGATTAATAAATTGGATAAAAAAAACTAATAGCAAATAGATACAATATCATTAAATTTTACTTTTTTTTTAGAATTAGACTGCCCACCCGTGGGTAACCCGTAGCAAAATTTTTTCTATTACCTAGTGTTCACCCGGATGACCCAGGTGGCCCACCTGTGGGTGACCCGTAGCAGAATTTTATTTATTACCTAGTGTTCACCTGGGTGACCTGGGTAACCCACCTGCGGGTGACCTGAGTTGTGATTTTTGTAACGGGTCAGAATACTAATTCTATTATTACAATTATAATAAAATTATATTAAAAAAAAAATTGTAATTAGGCCATACAAATTTAACTACTTGGTTTTCATAACATGTATCTTTTTAACTGACCCGGTCGGCTGGCTTTTTTAAATTTCATATATAAAATTTTATGAAATTTATATAAAATTTTTCTTAAAATCCCACCTGGTTATTAAAACATATAAAAAATTTTTTTTTAAGGTTTCCAAATTTTGACCCGGCTGGGTTATGAAAACCAATTGATTAATTTTTCATGGCCTTATATAGAAGTTATAATAAATAAAAATTTTTTAAATTTTGTTTTTTTTAAATGAATTTAATAATTTAGTATAAGTGTATTATAATACATTTTATAAGATCTGTATAATATAAAATCAAAATAACTAAAATAGTCTGTTTTTTTTTGTTAGTTAGATTTAAAGTGAAATAAGTAATTTATAAGCAAGAAAAAGCATTATAGTAAAATTTTGCAAGGAATTTTTTTGTTAAAGTGTAAAGAGTAGTTTTATAAGCAAAATAATAAGTCACAAATATTTTTTTAAATATTGCTATTTTTTTCGATTTCACATTGCACCTGATCTTATGATCAGATTGGTTTATCAGATGAGTGTGTTACAATGTATATGTGCCAAATTATAAAATTTTTTTTAAATAATCGATTATAATTGCTATAAAGTTAAATTGTACTAAGTAAACTAATAATAATGCTCTAAATAATATTGTTTAGATAACAAAATTACATATATTGTAAAATTTTGAGATAATTTGAATAACAATTTATTATTATACTTTTACAAATTACTCCTAAATAAAAAAAAATTAAAAAAATTAAACTTATATGAAATTATAAAAATGTATTAATAAAATTTTATTCAAATTATTTCAAAATTTTAAAATAAATATAATTTTGTATTCTTTTACTTATATCATTATTATTGATTTACTTATTATAATTTTGATTTTTATATATAGCTACAATATATGGGGGTGTGTCAGTAAAAAAGGGACAAATTTTTTCTAAGTAAAAGTTTTCTTGACTTTAAGCTTAAATATCTTAACAACTATCTTAATAAATTTATTTAATAATTTTTTTTATTTTAATTCTATATAATTTCAAGATTAAAATAAAAAAAATTTTTAGTAAATTTGATTAAATAGTTGTCAAGATATTTTAGTTTAAAAATTAAAAAAATTTTACTAAAAATGATTTGTCCCTTTTCTACTGACTCACCCCCATATAATTATTTAAACAAAAATTTTTTTAATTTTTTTTAAATAATTATATAAGTTTTATATAGCTATATATAAAAGCCAAAATTATATTAAGGGTAGAAAGGACCCTGAATAATCTATATGAGCTTATATTTGAGCATCATTGTAAATTTTTTTTGGTTAGTACTTTTATATTGGTATATAAGATAAAAGGAGTAATTTGATGAATAGGAATAATTTGATGAATTTGGATATTGTGTAATTTAATAAAAGGCATGCCATTTATTACGTAATATTTTTTACTTAGTAGCCACCTCTATCCATGTATAGTGTGATCATTTTATCTAATTCTGATTAATTAATATAATATATAGACATGATCACTACCTCTGACCATGTATTTATAGTAAAAATTACGTAATAAATGGCTTGCCCCTAATTGGGATTGAATAATTTTATGCTATTCGATTTGTCTCAATGAGACAAATTAAATAGTACAAGAATCTCCCGATTCTGATCACTGGATCACAAGATATTATCGATTATTTGCCAGATTTACACTTTGTCAAAATTCTTCTCAAGGATCTTTTTGTGTAGCATATAATCAATAATATATCATGGCTTAGTAATCAGAATTAAATAATTTTTATGCCATTTAATTCGTATCATCGAGACAAATCAAATAGTATAAAAATCATCTGATTCTGATCACTAGATCATATAAGATATTATTAATTCGTCAAATTACTTCTTCCTTTTTAAATTTAAACTTTTTAATATGATGCATAATTCCATTTAATGTTATGATACTTTAAAAAAGATGTTATATTACTAATTTTATATAAAATAATTCTAAATCATATATAAAGTTTAATACAAAAAAATAAAACATTTATTAATATTAAAATAAATAAGTTTTTATATTAGTTATTTTAACTTTATCAAATTATTTCTTTCTACCTTATAAGTAGAGATGGGCAAAATGCAAAATTTTTTCATTTTAGCATGCATATACGTGCATGCATGCATGCAGTTTTGACCAAAGTTATGATTTAATTTCTTATTGCTGGCCAGAATTAACTGCATGCATGCATGCAGTCATGCGCATGATGCTCATCTCTACTTATAAGTTATATTTTAAATATTCGATAAAACTTTTACCCAAGTTTACTTTTTTTTAAAATATATTATTCTTTAAAAAAAAACAAAAAAAAACAGATTTACAAAAAACAAAATTATATTCTCTAAAAAAAAAAAAAACAAAGTTACTATATATTCTTTAAAAAAAAAAACAGAATTATATTTTTTTTTTAAAAAAAAAAAACAAAGTTATATAGTTATCTCTCTCTAATTTGAACAGGCCATTCTAAAAAATTTTGTTTAATATAAAAAAAGTCTGAAATATAAAATTTCTCTTCTAATAAAAATTTAGCATATAAAGAGTTACTAATAAAAAAAAAAATAAAAAGTAAAAATAAATTATTAAGCCCATTTGATGCGTAATCTGCTATATATCATAAATATATATTGTATAAAATGTAAAAAAAACTTTAAAAAAAACTGGTTTATACTATTTTTTCAATTTTTGCATTTTTCCAATTTTTGTATTTTTTTAATTTTTGCATTTATTACCTGTTGGATCACTATTATCTAACCCAGATCATGGCCTGAATTAAATATTTGATTCAGATCATGTCCCAGATTTTTTATTAGCACATTTTAAATAAGATTTATAAAAATTATTCTATTAGTATTTTTTTAAATATACTCTTTTGCCTATTAGCTGTTTTCAAATGTAACCTTTTTATCCAATACCGACTTTTCAAATATAACCTTTTTTAAAAAAGGATCTCCATTAGCAATATTTCAAATATGACCTTATATAGATTGTTCAGAGTCCTAAGTAGAGGTATGTAAATCATTTCTATTGTAACATTATTCGCTAACGCTTGCTCAGCCAGCTGGCCTTACCAACTAATAACTAAAGATTAATGCTTCAATTTCTATTAATAAACTAGTTACTAAAAATTTTACATTTAATAATAAAGAAAATTTTTATTAAGTAACTATATTAAATTTTTAAATAAAATTGTATAGGAGGTTTTTCTAATTCTAATAGTAGTTGAATCATTAAAATTGGTCTAATAAAATACAAATTATAGTTGTTTTTATTATTGCTATCCTATTTTATTAATTTTTTATATGTGATTTGATTGGCCAATTTGTGATTCCTCTGCAAAATAAACCTTATCTCTGCAAAAGTTGATACTATAAAAACTTTATCAAATTTTATTCAAAATTAATAAAATTTTTAGAATATGTGTAATTTTATATTATAAACAATTTTTTTTTTTTATATTATCAAGGTGAGATCGTGCCTCGGACTTTTATTAGTATAGTTATCATTACAACATCCATGTCTATTATATTGATTCCTACAACTATTAAGTACCAAGACTTAGACTATTTTATCTATGACCTAAACCTTACCAAAGCATCCTATATGTCCCACTCATATACTCAACCTGGTTTTTGTACATATTGCTTGTCCTCTAGTAGTACCTGTAGTACTGCCACCGCCAGGTTCGTATCTCAAGCCATCTCTTGAATGCTGCTATAACCTAGCTCATATCTCAAGCCACTACCTTCCTATTAGTATCTATAGCATTATGCATGCCCTTGCAAAGTTCACTAACCCCAGTACTTCTCCCGTTCCTCTTCTGGTTTCTTTCCGGTTGCTTCCTTTACCCCTACCTCACTTTTTTTTCCCGGTTACATTCCTACTCCCAATGCTGAGGACCTGGAAGGAGTAGATCGCCTTGGTGGACCAAGGTCTTCCTCTCCTTGGTACATGCTTCTGTAACGCATGTCCTTTTCCTCCAGAGTGACTTCCGGTGGTCTGATTGGTAGAGCCCCGCCATAGGCCCTTTTGTCGTAAGTCTGCTTCCGGTTAGTCCGCTTCTCGGTCAGTCCGCTTCCGGTCCGTCCCTGTTCAATTTCTGTTTAAATACCATCGAAGTCGGTTACCTCTTTGCTCAGGTCTTGCCAAGTATGGTTTCCTTTGTCCTACGGTTCTGTACGTAACACAGCACCAGTGCTCCCTAGGATTTATGCGCCCCAGTTCTGTAACACAGCTCTAGAGCTCCCAATATGAGTTGGTGTAACCTGAGATACAGATTTGTAAATCCGGGCTCGGAGTCCAGGTTACCGTAATGCAGATAAATTTTTCGAAATCGTCTCCAGTGGGATTCAAACTCTACCTTTTGTTACAACTACTTGGGTGTGACAACAATCCAGTGTAAAAAATTTGGATTTGAAATTATGTGCGTGAAGTGCACATAAATTTAAACTTAATGTGTGCATTATTTTTTAATATTTAAAAATATAAATCTTTATTTTATTAAATTTAAAATAGCTATACTAATCAAAATATATAAATACTAAAAATTTAAAAATAAAATTAATTCTTTATCTAAAAATTTAATTGTTGGTCTAAATTTAAATTTTGCGCTCTTTTAAATACCAATAATCAAAAGCTTTTTCAAAATCGAATAAATCAATAAGTGGACCATTTAAAGCTATCATCAAATAATCATTAAGTGTATTAATGTTCATTTGGTTATAAAGATGAGTTTTTATAAGATTTTGTCGAGAAAAAACTCTTTCAACAGCTACATTTGTAACAGGAATAATTAAAGCAATTTGTATTAAAGTTGAGATAGCAGGAAAATTATAAAGAAAAGAAGTTTTTGAAAAAATAAGGTTCATGCATCAATAAATTTAACTGATCGATAATTTTTAAGAAAAAATTTAACTATTTCCCATTTATCAATTAATACTCTATTATTAAATAATAGTTTAAATTCTTTACCATTAATCGGTTTTGAAGTTCCATAAAAATTACTAAGAATGGGGTGTGGCGACTTAGGGAAGTTGGTAAGTTGTCACCCCCCAAGTGGCAGGTCTTGAGTTCAAATCCCACTGGCGACGCTTTTGAAAAAATAGACCTGTGTTCCGGTAACTGTTTCTTGTCGATCGGTTGGGTACATCACTTGTAGTCCTTGGTTACCATCTTGAATGGGAGCTTTCGGGCGAAGTTGTGTCTCGTGACACAGACAAATCCAAGGAACCGGAGAAACAGAAACCCATTTGGCAAGTCCCGAGACATCAGTTAGAAAGTGATGAAAGATATTGTTGAACTAGTGATTGTTATTACAAGACATCAAGTGGAGAAAACTACTGCTATAGTTGTCGAGTAAAAAGGTAGCTCTGATCTTCGACGGTGCTAACCAAAACTGGAATATTGGACCGAAACCGGGGAACCGGACGTTGTCCTTGGGGACAAGGTCTACCAACCTGGCCGCCGGAGTCGCACCGGAGGAAAAGGACCCATGTTGAGGAATTGGGGACCAAGGGGAGAAAAACCATAATGGCACCTAATGCCGGGTAGATCAACCCTTCCGGGCCAACTGGATTGGAAGTCTGGGAAAATGGTGAAGGACCGGTAGGAAAGTGATGGTGGGTACCGGGGTTGGAGCGAACCTTATAAGGACAGAAGTAGGTAATGGTAGTGGTTGGGTATCCCCTGACTGCAAGTTGCTTGTCTCGGTGAGTGCGTAAGTTACCGAAGTGTAGTAATACCTGTGTGGGACAGGTCTGCTCTACCAAGTTTACTCGCAAGGATAAATTAGTCCTACAGGGATGTAGGTAGCATCCGGGACTGTCTTCGACTGACTAATGTATCGGAGGGCTGTACTAGTGATCACAAGTAGGATTGACATGCGAATCTTGTACCAGAGGGTTTAAATTGGCAATCCCCTAGTCGGGTTGTAGGTATGGCAACTAGTGTAGAACCTTCGGGCGGACTACTTAAATTAGACAACCAAAAGTTGTACGTGTGGCTAGTTGTACTCTCATTCAATGTAATTCAATTGTGGGTGCGCCCAAAGAGGTGCCCTTGATCCACAGGCTTGATTAAATAAACTCTCACCCAAAGCGGGAACTTTGATACAAAAAAAAAAAAAAAAATTACTAAGAATTTTAATCATTTCATTACTATAATTAGCTAAATCATTGTCTAATTTTGGTAATTGTTCTGGGTCAAAATTCCTAATGCATTATATAATTCTCGGTTTGGAAAACGATTATTGAGACACTCTATAGTCGCTTGAGCAAAATCAGAAATAAATGTAGGAAGTTCAACAATGCTCAAATTATTATTTGTAATATACTCGAGTAAATTTGATCCATAAGTAGGTAAAACTTTATTACTACCAATAAATTGAGCCTAAATTGCATTAATTGTCATAGTAACATGTTGTTGAATATCAACAAATGAGATATAATTTGATTGAAATATACGTATTAATTTTTTTATTATAAAAAAATAATCGGCTAAAAACATTGTTGCAATCTCGAATTCTTGATTAACATTAGCTAGTAAGGAAGCAGCTTGCTGATTATTTGCTGCTTCCTCTAATAAAGCCCCTTTGATAGATTCTAAACATTGATAAAAGTTATGAATAACATTTGAAAATAAGAGCCAACGTGTAGATATAATATTCAATAATACTAGCTCTGGTTCTTCTAAATTTTGTTGTACTATTTTTAATGTTAATAACCTTTTATAAGAACTACTAAAATATAAATAAATTCCCTTAACTATAGTATCGTATGTTTTAAAATAAGCAACTTGTTCTGCAGCATCTTGACTAGCAAGATATAATCGATGTGCAATACAATGATTTTCAGTAAGGAATGGATTATATTTTTTAAGACGAGTCGCAACACCAGTACATTGTCCAAGCATTGTACTTGCTCCGTCACTTCCAAAATGAGTTAGATTTTCAATATTAAGTGATTTAGCTATTATAAATCTTTCAAGATTATTGGTAATTGACTCTGTATTACAATTTTCAAGCTCAATCATTCCAAGATATCACAAAACTGGTGTATTTTGAGTAATGTATTTAGCTACAATTGCAAGATGTTTAGCAGTAAATGAAGTGCTTTCATCAATTAAAATACTTCAATTTTTTGATAATACTAACTCTTGAATAATTTCATGTTCTATAACAAATGCGATTGATGCAAAAAATGCTCGTTCTGAAATTGTATTTTCATATGAAGCATATTCATGCTGACATTTGTTAAATGTTTCATTATCAATAGACTTTAATACAATAGGATTGTTCTCAAAATAAAGTTCTTCGTGATTAATAAATTGCAAATATCCTAATTGACACAGGGCAGGGTATTGATTCATAGCTTGATTACCTTTTGAAAGATAATAAACATTTCTCATTAATGATATTATCTTTAATTTTTGATCATTAAGTTGTCGAGTAAAACCTTGAATAATTGTAGTTTGTGATTGTCTTGAAAAATTGTTGCATTTTGATGATCAACAGTAGCAAGATGACGTTCAAAAGTTTGTTTTCATAAAGACTTAGTGCCTTCAGTAAATTGGTTAACCTTTTTTGCTGCCTTACACCTAGTACAAAATACTATAACCACACTATCATTATCTTCGTATTTTTCGAGCCAAGGATAAACTTTAGATAAATTAGGATCCCAAGTAGTACAAATTTTTTTCTTTTAATCACTTTCACTAGAGTTATTATTATTCATATTGCTCTGATATGAAGTTTTAGAACTCTGGCGAATTATAAATTTATCCATTGTTAAAGATTATAAGTTTAAAGCGTAAAACTAATTTGAATAATTATATAGGATTTTATTGATAATGTTTTTATTAATAAATTTTGAAAAACTTTAGATTTTACTTAATTACTTGAATATATGAAAGCGATAAGTATCTTTTTCTAATCTTTTTATAAAAAAATTTTTTTGTACAATATACACGAAACTAACTAATCTATTCTACTTTTTTAAGTTTCATTTTACTATTAATGCTATTTTAATTATTCTCTTGTTTTACTTTATATTCTATTCAATTATAAAATTCTTAAACAGATTACCTAGCTTGAGAATTAGTAAGGTATATTATGGTTAATGATAGTTCTTAAGTTGAGTACTCTGTTTGAGAATTTCAAAGCTAGATAAATCAGTGCGGTATATTCTGAACCAGACAGTTTCCAATTCAGGACACAACACATACACAGTTTCTGGATCATATATTTTTAATGAACACAATTTATTATATACATAAATAAAGAATAAGTAGCTGCGTGACACAGTCGCGCCAAACTAGGAATGGATTAAAAGCAAAATAACATCTAGGGGCATTGTTTGAGTAATAGTCAGGATTAAGCTTAATTCAATTAAAATTCTATATTACACTTTTGAGAGTTATTTCGCATTTATGAGGAAAGTCTAATTTAGAAATGTTAAATAACTCCAATTTGAAAATTAGCAGAGCACATGATGAATTTTGATGATTATTGGCAAGTTTTCGATAATAAAATTTTCGGCCAATATAAGATTAGACCAATTTACCGAAGTGATATACTGGCCAAAATTATATCACAAAAAAATAATATAACAGTGTGAAACCTTAGTTGTAAGTGAAATCTGCTATGATAATTGCAATTAGGATGAAATGTGATTTTACTTAACCCTAACCCAAAATGTCATGTCGCAGCATCCAATCAATTATATGCTGCAACAGCTGCAATTGTGATGTCTATTATTAGTGAACTTTGAGGTGGCTGCTCTGGCAAGCTCATAGATACCAGATAGGGCTCCTACCGAACCGGACCGAACCGAACTTTTGTCAAGTTTGAGTCTGGTTCGATTTTCGAACCGGACTCAAACTTTTTGTTTCAAACTTTTTAGTCAAGTTTTAGTTCGGTCCGGGTTCGGTCCGAAGTTTGCAAACTAGTTCGGAGTCCTAATAGTATATTAAAGATGCCTGACGAAATGTTTTTTGCAATAACGAAATGGTTTCGTCATGGTTTCGTCATGACGAAACCTTGACGATTGACGAAACCCCGACGATTGATGAAACCCCCGACGATTGACGAAACCTATGACGAATTGATGAAATCTATGACAAATTGATGAAATCTATGACGAATTGACGAAACATATGACGAATTGACGAAACCTTGACAAACCTTTAACAATTGATAAACCTTGATAAATCGATTCAGGAACCCTTAGCATAATGATCTTGAATATACTAAACCTTAAATTGTTTCAAAAGAATGTTATTTCATTATAAGGTTTCATTGGCTTTTTTCTTTTTCTTCTTTCGCATGTTACGTGTAAATTTTATGTCGGGTTGATCCGGAATAGTCAAAATTGTGCACGCGTTTATTTTCGTCGATTCCGGATAAATCCGACATATATTCCGAACATGTGCGAAAGAAGGAAGAGAAGCGAAAATACTTGAAACCAATGTTTAAATCAACCTTGGTGCACTAATTAAAAATGACGGGAACGAAATGTTACATATAATGAGCACCAATCTATAGCTCTAGTCTCCAACAACAACACTTTAACCCTAAACTTCTATCTTTACGCGCTTTGTTTATTTACAAAATTTAATTTCCTTTTTTGATTTGTTATTCGTAAATAACGATGGATAACGAGAATGTAATGAATATATTAATATATATATATTGTTATCCAACCTATATTGATTCTCTATCGCTGCTATGAATTATGCATTATCGCCTGTTCTGTGAAAATATCGTTTTTTAGCTCTTATTGTTATTGACCGCGACTTTCCTATGGAATTGCCTAAAATGTTAATTAGGTTATATTCTTTTGTTGGTGATACTATATTAGACCCTTTTACAGGTTATTAAAACACTTTAAATTTTTATAAACGCGGTAATTAACTCTATCTTGTATGAAAATAACTCATCAGGTTTCGTCATATGTTTCGTCAATTCATCATAGGTTCGTCAATTCGTCATAGGTTTCGTCAATTGTCAGGGGTTAAGCCACAAAAAAACCTTTCGGACCTTTTCAAACTTCGGACTAGAAAGTTTGAAGTTTGATTCGGTCCGGTTCAATAGGAGCATATTCGGACTCAAACTAGTTTGCAAACTTCGGACCGAACCCAGACCGAACTTATAATTGAGTTTGAGTCCGGTTCGAAGTTTGAAATTGGTAAAATCTAGAGTTCGAGTTCGGTTCGATCCCGGACCGAACTCGAACCGGACCGGACCCGAACCGAACCTAGGAGCACTAATACCAGATATACAAGTAAATTTTATAAGTAATCGGTTTAAATTATCTAGATATCAGAAAATCCTTCGACACATAATGCATTCGTAACATATTTAGTTAGCGCAATTCCGAAAAAGACAATAATAAAAAAAAACATTTTTTTATAGTGATCGTCATGCATTTAATCGAGACAATAACTTGTTAAAGCGATGTTTGGTTAAACAATTCTCATACAATAAATAAATTTAGACTATGTGATGCATATCGTGATAATTAAGTGCAGAAATTCACGTTTTTTAGAAACAAAGCAATATTTTATTTAATTAAAGACTGATATATAATTAAAATTTTAAAATCACAATTTATTATATGACATACTAATACGTAATTAAAATAATAATTTATAATTTTCTGCAATGATTTATTATTAATAATAAAGACATTAGATAGCGCACATTCTTATCAATATTATATCAAAAATCATGTGCGCTTACCGTACATTAAACTTTTTTTAATGTGCGCAAAAAAATTTTATGTGCGGGAATGCAAATGCGCACATCCAATTTTTTTACTGCAACAATCCAACTACACTATGTCACCACACCCATATTATAAACAATTTTACTTAGTAGATAAATATCAATTTATATAGTAAAAATTAACTTTTATATGTAGCAACTTTTAAATTTGTAGTAAATATATTTTTTGTTACTTATTTACCAGTATTAATAGAAATGATCTATATATCCTCTACTCTTAAGTAAATCAATAACAATAATTTAAGTAAAATTGTTTGTGATACAAAATTACATATGAGGGTGAGTCAGTAAAAAAGGAACAAATTATTTTTAGTAAAATTTTTTTAATTTTTAAATTAAGAGTAAAGTGAACATAAGATCATTTTTAATAGTGATCACGTTGTGATCATATAAAATCAGATGATCAACCAATTATGATTGTAAACAATATATTCAACTAATCAGAATTAATCATTTTTGTATAACTACAGAAAATTTGAGCCCATTTCGAAAAACTTTACAATATATAAAAGTATAATTTTTTCAAATACTATAGTTCATAATATCTAAAGACTAAATGTTATTTGCGACGAATTTGTCCTATTTTAAAAAAATTCATAATGAATTTTGATGTCTTATTGATTCCTTGTATTTTGATTGGTTAAAAGCTAAAATTTTACATATCCATGGATTTTTGGAATTCATGTAGATCATTGACGCACCCCAAATAATTTAGTTACACAAATAGGGTGCGTCAGTTAGTTGATATCCAATCACATTGAGCGATTTGTTTTACTGTACTGCTGTATACAAAACCTGAGTTTATTAAATTTCACCTTATATTAGATCCCGGGTACACGCTTTGTATTTATGACATGCGGTCTAGACATTTGAAAAGAACTACTTTTCATTTAAGATCTTAAAATCGTTTCCTAAGTTACCGTATACAAGACCCCATGATAGTAGACCTACCACATAGAATACCTAGATGCGAATCACAGGATCTATATTAATCAAACATGGAGTTTTCAAATATCTGGACCGCCTATTATAAATGCAAAACGTGCATACTCTCCAAAGTTTTCCTTTTAGTAACATAAACTCTCGGCTATATACTAGACCCGTGTCTATTATAGATTTTAAAATTGGTAGAATGTAGAAGACCTGGGTCTTGTATACGGCGATTTATAGTGGGTATATATAATTTTATTTATTTGTTTGAAAGTTTCAAACAGCTCAAAACACAGTAACTAATTAGTATATATTAGTTTTTGATTTAGGCATTTTTAACCTGTGCCACTGGTTAACCTTAACCAGATAGTTATAAATAACCATAAATATTACACAATATAAATTTATAATGTAAGAGTTATAACTACGATTATCGAACGATTTGAGTCCATATTTACTAACCTTTTCTATTTGATAACGAACAAATACTATCACACAATATTAATTATGATTTTAACCATTTTATCGGCTACACGCAGCCAAACACACCTATACACCACTTTATTATATTTGGCATAATTTGAGTTGCTTCGCTAATGTTTAGCAACACCTACAGGGTGAGCGAAGCGAACTCTATAGGCATTTCGCTATAGCTGTCACCTCTGCTTCGCTCCTTTTTCCTAAACACTCAATTTCAAACTAATTTTAATTCCTAACCCTAACCCTAAACATTAATTATCTAATACTAAAACCCAACTACAATATTACAAAAGCCAAAAATCCAGAATGAAAAACATGACACGACATAACCATAGCGCAGTGAATCGCAAAACGAAAACCAAGTACAACGTGAAGAAAATAGCGAATGATGAAAGTTTTCTATAAGCCAGAGAATCAAACAACAGCGACTATTAAACTATAACACCGACAATCGACAACTACACTAAAAGCAATATTAGTATACAATAGCACCAAAATAAACAAAGCTAATAAACGTCCACTACTGAAATACCAGCAAGCAACAACATCGATACCAGTAATGACGACTATACTAAAAGACAATGTTAGTATACAGCAACACCAAAATAAGCAAAATTAATAACCGCGAACATGACCCACCATCGAAATTTTAGCAAACAATAACACCGGCACTAGTAGAGACAACCAAAAGCACCAACAACAGAGATACTAATGGCAATGATCAAAGAGCACCAATAATAGCAACAATAATTAAAAGCACTAGTAACGGCAATACCAACGACACTAATGCTACAAAAAGAAGGCCTAATTAGTACTATAGCAAAAAAAACAAAGGACGATTGTAAACAAAAAAAATATACTTATATGTAGTGATCTGTATAACTGGCAAAATCAAAATTCAGAATTAACTGGTTATTGTTAACCATTTATTATAATGGTTAACTATAACCAGTGGTGCAATACATAATGATTCTTGATTTAAATATAGTAGCAATAAAACCAGTGTTGGCAAAATATGGACATGGACAATATGGACCATTGGACATGGACATTTATAGACTATGTCCATTCAATAAAATTTTTTAGCAATCGAAATCAATGATACAAATGATGTTATTGAGCATTGCACTTATGTAGTACTATAACAAATCTAAATAAAAAATCTCTATTAGCATTTGTCGATTTTAAATAGTTTGTTAGACGCCACTGAAAATTTCCAAATGCATAAAATAATAAGCAGTTGTCTCTATCACTGATTTATATATAACAAAGATCTATAACAAAACCGCATAAACTATAAGGGAACTGTCATAAATCAGGTGATTTCTATCTCTTAAGGGGCTACCCCACTAGGACCCCGGACATGTAGTACAGAGGTCATACATTACGCATTTTAGCAAAAACCCTCGAAATTTAAAAAGCAAAAAATCAGTTATTGCAATTATCTTGGCATCCAGTGGTCCAATTTGAATGAACTTTTTTTTTTTAAAATAAAGCTCTCAGTGAGGCGCAACTAACAAAAAAAGTTCATTCAATTTTAATTACTGGATCAAAAGTTATTTAAATAAATAGATTTTGTCATTTTCAGCAAATTAGGTCAAAATTGGCCAAAATCCAGTTATGACCTATATGAGAGATGTCCGGGGTCCTCCCCCACTCACCCACACCTGACACCTTATTAGCCAAATCAAATTGTGCAAAAAAATTTATATATTAATTAATAAAAAACTTTGATATTATGTAACTATTGATCTACTAAACCATTTTAGATAATTTAACTACCAAAATAATCCTCTCAAAGAGAGGATTCTAACAAACTCAAAACTATTAAAATCCAATTACTAGATCGTAAGATCAATTTAGATTTATATAATATTATATAATATACACTAGTCGAAATATCAAATTTCAGCACTACAAGGTTCGTATACAAATTGGCATTAAAAGAGAGAAATTAATTAACATTCGGCTATAGCTGAATGTTTAAAAAGCAAATTTGATATACAGTCAACCCTCCATAAATGCAACTCGTAGGGACAAGCCTACAACGTGCATTTAGGGAGGTTTGCATTTAGAGAGAGCCAATTAAATTGCAGCTTTTAAAAACTAGATCATCAAGTTTGTGTAACTTCTACCAAAACTGTATAACCTATCTTAAATACTAAAATTTGATTGGCCATGTGCATTTAGGGAGGTTAGTGTAATATAAAATGTTATTCAAGAGAACGTGCATTTACAGAATATAGAACGTGCATTTAGCACTAATAACATTTTACGGAATAGAAAAAAACGTGCATTTAGAGAGGTATTGCATTTATGGAGATTGCATTTATGGAGGGTTGACTGTAATATCTATTTGTTTAATGATTTTTATAAATAAAAATCAGCAAAAATCAGCAAAAATAGAAAAAATCGACAGCTGAATCTTATTGTTTTTATAAATTATATAAATCGTATAATTTCGGCTATTTTAATAATTTGTATAAGTTTCATCAAATAAAACATATAATTTGCAAATATCAAGAAATTTTTTAATAAGATAGATATTGATATGATTTTATCGATGTAAACTTGAATGATTGCAATTGATTGTAAACAATATAAGTCAATATAAATTAAAAAATCGGTAAAAATAGTTTAAAAATCGCATTATTAATTACTAAATTTAGATTAAATATATTAAATATTAAATTTACGATTTAAAGGAATTATAGCTAAATATTCTCGAGAATTTTGTTTATCTGATATTTTATACTTGAATGGTATAAATTGACTAAAAATGTTATGTACTGGAATAATGTATTCACGACGAATCGGATAAAATTGAGTGTCCCAAAGTTCAACATTATATGCTTTAGCATCATCAATGCTACTAAAATAAAATCGAGTTACTGCTAAACTTACAGGCTTATACCATTTGATGTATGCTAATTTGTGTTCAATAAACCCATTCAGCAGATTTACTGAATAACTAATGAAATATTGGACTTGTTTGGGATACAAATTAATACTTACATCTTGATTCACAAACTGGGCCAAAACAAACTAACTTTTTATATGCCAAGAAGACATGTCAGAACCAAATATTTCTGATTCTATTTTGCATCTTCCATACTGGTTCACCCAGTTAAGAACAATAATTGAGTCATCAAAATTGTCAGCAAAAGGTTTTCTAAAACTCAAATTTTCATAAACCACAGTATAATATTCTACTAGCAAGTCCAATAAATCGGCAGGAATTATTAACTTTTGCCGTTAAGATGGTAATAACTCACCAGGAAATCGTTCTGAACCAGTAATAACCAATTCTTGATATTATACATATTAAATAAAAACCTATGTATTTCATTAGAAGAAAACTGATTTGTATCTAAAAGTGACTCTACTTTTGATCGATTTGGCAACAATTCCAGTCCTTCCACTTCAGATGCAGCTGTCAAGCTAACAATGCAACTATCATTTATTAGTCTTCATATTAATTTAGGTTCTATTTTTGATGGCTATTTGGCAAAGATCTAATATTCCATTCATCCTTTCAAATAAAAAACACCAAAAGGAATATAGTGGACCATAATCCTATACATATTCACATAAATGTGGCGAAAGATATAAATTAGGAGTAATTTTTTCAGGCTATATTTTCTTTCTATAAGTTTTATCAAATTGATCAACTTTTCATGAGCTTCATTTATTAGGTCGAGCTCCATTATTCTGGATACTAAAATCTGGCAAATTTTTACAAATTGTGTTAAATTTGCCAATCATCATTTGAAAGGTTTTCCAGAGAACAACAGTACCATAAATTGTAAAAAAATTTCGTCACTAATCAGCTGTAAAATTCAAAAATTCTTTTCTACTATTCAATTTCCTGGAATCTGTAATGGAACTTGGATCCTATTCACCTTGGATTGCATTTGTATAAGCATATTTTGGGTCAATATGCCTTCATCGATCCATATTTGCTTAACAATCCACTTAGCAATGCCCAAAAAAATGCAATGCATAGGATCAATGATAACATGACGAATAGGATTAAAATAATTTAGATGAAGTAATTCTGACTATCAAACTTTATTGTCTTTAACAAAATGCTTTCTTTCAGCATCAGAAGTATAATGCCTCCATTCAAAAGCCTTTTTCTGATATACTGCTAAATCTTTTTAAACAAACTATTCATCCATATTTTGCATACCGTCGAAATTAAAATGTCTGTTAACGTAATTAGCACTTTTTTCACAATGATGACATAATATTAATGCTGATATATACCATATAACTTTCGAGCAGCTGGAATATCACATAAAATTAGAATCAAAGCAGCATGAATCATTCTTCCTTCTGAAAACTCGGCTGTTGAATTTAGTGCCATACTATGCCAAAGGAACTCTAATTTGGCAACAACTGGGAAAAGATAATGGTTTATTTTATGCAAACTCACTTTATCCGGCCCAGGTAATATGTCTAAAACTAACATATTTTCATGCTTAAATCGAATATCACGTTGCAGATTCACAATAGATGTATATAATATACTAGTACTATGCTATACACCATCAAATGGTTGAAACCAATCAAGGTTTACTATCAATCCCAAATGAGAATCTGCCTTTTCATTATAAAAAAATAGTGCTGAATCTTCGCTGAATGGTTCATCTTTAAAGGTTTTCAAATTTCACCATTATAAATATCGCATAAAATATTATCGAAGCTTAAACAATTTACCCAATGCCGAAGACTATTCTCAAAACCTGAACACTAGTATATGTTATCCAATTGGTGTCTAATTGGGCTGTAAGGAAAAATCAACTCTGGTCGATTTACGATTTTTCCATCTAACAACTTAGATTGCATTGATAAATTGGTGCCACAAATCTTGTTTTTTCTAATTTTTGAATTAGGAAATTATATGGGTACAACTCATAATCGATACCTGGTTATTATGCTTAAACTTTATCACTTCCTTTCTTTGTATAGTTTATGACATTTAGGACATGACACAAAACTAATAAATTCATCAGACAATCCAAGTACTTTGTTCACTTTATACTTGGATGTAGAAAAGTTGTTAAATTCAATACTACCAACTATAATTAGTACTAACTTCATAAATTTTAGAAGCGCTTCAATTGCACTTTCCGATATGGGGTGTGGTCAATTAAAACAGCCCATTTTTACATTTAACTTATTTTGAGATTATTGAGTTTAATTATTTATTTTGATTTTCAAACTGATCTGGGATTAATCAAATTTAACGATTTTGATTGGTTAAATATAGCATGTGACTATAGGGTAATCTCATAATGTGCTGGGCTTTATGCAACCTCATGTAATCTTTCTTTTACATTATCTTGATTTTTTATTATATATATCGACTTTCATTTATAATTGAAAAATATCAATCATGTCAAAATTTATAAGAATCTAATAAAAACTCATTTTTCAAAAAATTGTAAAAATGGGCTGTTTTAATTTACCACACCCTATATATTATACTCTATTTTGAAGTTCATGATCCATAAAAGTATCTATGTAAATTGATTGTCGTTAAGTACATTTTTGGGTTCTCATGGTATTTCAAAATCAGGGGCTGAATAGTCTTCAAAAACATTATCGCTATCATCAGAACTTTCATCAGATTCAGTACTAGTTTTAGAAAAGTTGTCATCTTTGGTATACACATCGAGTGTTTTATTAAACTCATTTTCAACTGCCAAATTTGAACCAAACTCTTCAACTGCCGAATGTTCATAAGGGCGCTGACATTTATTAGGTAATATTTTAGGGGGTGGGGGTAACGAAAATCTTACCTTAGGACTGATTTGATTGGTCAAAAAAGGTTATACAAAATATAATAATATCAACCAATCAAATTGAATGCTATATATATCGTATTATAAAATGATCCATCCATCACGAGTGTCTTCTACATTTTATAGACATATAATATATATTAATTGCATAAAAATTCACGTTATAAATACAAGGTATTTTCTAAATTTCCTAACATCCCCCCTAATATCGAAAATTAACTTTTTAATCTTTTATGGCAATGACGATTAGCACATATCACCACATGTTTGTGGAAATTTTTATATGGGCATGGAAGTATGAACGCACATTTTATATCGAAACGCCAACTTTTTATTTATCACGTGCCTGCGAAATTTTATGTAGTTGGGTTGCTATCATACATACAGTACATACGCCCAAAGTATATTATACACACATTTTAAAAAAAAATTTTATGTAGTAATTATAGTATATAAACCTGACGTTCATAAATTTATTAAGTACGAAAATGTATAGATCTACAAAATGAAAGATTTGTAGATATACAGTACATAGGTGCCGATCTAAAAAACATTTGTCTTTTTACTTTAATATATGTTGAATCCCATATATTTAATCTTGATCTGACATATATTCTTTTTTACCTAGAACGATTCGTACTTGTACTTCATGTAATGGAAGAACCGAACAATCATCAAAAGAATTTTGTTCGAACGGTCTTTTTGGTTTTCGACCACGGTTAGCAGGATGCCTCAATCGTTTATGATTTGTCAAGAAAGTAAGAGTTGGAAAAAACTTTTTACATTCGGGGCAACAAAAACGTAAGTAGGTTAATCTATCAAGAGAAGGGCAATGCAAATCATATCCAGGAAGTTTTATGTAATCGCAATATTCAAGAAGATGAATTGCATTCACATAATGTCTGTCTTTTGCTTTGGTAACAGGGGGCAAAAAACTATTATTTAATTTCAGAAAATCCATGGCTTCACTTGCACGGGCGGTCCACAACAGCTCAAATTGGCATATCGTCTGATATCAAGAGAGTATTAACACAAGTTGCAATGCTTTTCAATCCATGACCAGGGGACAAACCATTCAGCTAAGTCTTTTTTTTCATTTTTTTGATTTTTTTGTCTTTCTTGCCATTTTTGTCTTTCTAATTTTTCTTTCTCTGTACTTTCGAATCATAGATCTTTAAATGGATTAATAGACTCTTCAACATATTTTGCGTTTACATGTTTTCCGAAAATTAAATCACGATTCCAAGCATTACAAAGCATTTCGCCAGCATATTTAAAATTTTGAAGAGCCAACTCCGGACGTATCACATTTCCTTGTGTATCTAAGTGTGTTCCAAAGTGATCGATTGGTAATGTAATACCTGCCAACTTACTCGATAGTGTAGCCATCTCCCCGTTCTACAGGATTATATTTGGACTGGCCAGGTGCATGCTTTCGTACACTTAAGAAATCCAAGTTAAATTTTTTAAAAATTGACAATGATTTTTATATTTTTTAAATGCCTCAGATTTTCATCCGGTCCTCCGTCTACTAATAGCATCCAAATAGGTCTAGTTTCACCATTAGTCTTTAACGTTTCATTATACTGAGGGTCTTGAGTTAGGTATTGCAGGTCTTCCATATGTGTAAGTGATGATGTACCGAAAGACTACTAACGACGTACGAAAATAGCAATTTGTTCTGTTTGTAATTCATCATTCGTTTCATTCGGTTTAATCATAAAGTATACAGATAGAACTAATAATTAACTGAATCCTGCTAGAAAATCATGATTTGCTACCTTCACTGGCTCATTGATTGACTGTAATGTACTGAACGTACGACCTACCACAGGTACACCCAGTCCTATCTTCGCCTTATCGTCTTGGGAAATAATGACACTTACATCTGCAAATAAAGAAGCAAATTGTTTTGCACATTTAACCGATACAAGGCAATAGTACCTGTTGGGATGGTCTCGGGTTTCGGTGCGTGAAACTCCAGCAACTGCAACCTATGCTGGATGATGGTGTGCTCTCGCAGCAATTGAGTTGACTTGGCGTGGTAGAAGATAATTGTTTAATGTGGTTCTCACCATATAAACATTATAATTTTCCTCAAGATTTTTCCGCAAATTTTCAATGATTCGTACCTTAACCACTTCTTTTCTTCGTTTTTCATCAGCTGCACCAGACTCTACCAAATCATGAATATGTTCATGCAAATTCGGATGCTCAAAAAGGAGTGGAGGACGACTGGGTTTATTGTATTGTACTACCTCTTGACTTTTGATAAGCAATCTTTTTTTTTTATCTTTGCACTTCTGAGCATATCTTGCATTTCTTTGTAATGTAACGATCTTTTCTTTGTTTTTATTAATATTATCTCGAGCATCCACTATTTTTTTATAAATATCTAGCTGGAGTTGAGCATTGGTTGAGATGTTATAAATTTGCTCTAATTCGGCAAGCTTTTTTTCGTCATTCCCTATTTCACTTGCTGCTTTTTTTTGAGCTGCAGCATTGGCAGGGATTTCTGTTGCAGAAGATACTGAACGAACCATAAGAGGAGTAAAAGGTGGGTCCAGGTCTTCACTGGGTGTAGAACGCCTAGATTGCATCGTTTGAATGTCATAAAGATTATATGGAGTAGCCAGGTAATTCTGAATTACATTACTTATTTCTGTATCATTTTTGTTTTTAACTTTGTTCCATTCTTGAGCAGCTTCACGACAGACGTCAGCACAGTTGGGAATGCCATTTTCTGTCTTTACCATATAACTGTATACGTAAGCGTTCGAAAATTCCTGGTATTTGTTTGTTGGTGAGCTATAGATCGGTTTTTTATTAAACCTTGGGCTAAACAAAAAGGTTTGACGGCTCATTTTAATATTCGGAATATTCAATTTGATTTTTTTTTTTAAAAAAAAATTTACTAATTTTATAATTTTTATCGAATTGAAATCTAATCGAATTTCACAATTCTTTGTATTGAAATTTTACACTACAGGGTTATTCAAGTTGACATCAGTCAGCAGGTCGAAATGGCTATGCAGAGATATGCCGAGAGCAATACAAGGATCTCATCGGTAAATTAACCGCTCTGATAAAAAAAAAGTTTTTGCGTTTAATCGGGATTCAATCAAGTAACGTGGGATAAATGCGAATCCAGATAAGTAAAAAGAAGCTAATGAGCTGCCTAATTTAGTAATATGACGGAATTACTAACGATAAATCATTGTTAGAAGTAGATATAAGAAGGCGCCACCGTAATGAAATTAACAGCTTGAAGCAAGATTCGCACTTTAGCCCACGTAGAATCCTGCCATTTTTGGTAGCTTAAACTTCTCGTCACGAGAAGTTTAAGCTACCACAAAATGGCCCATTTTGTAGTAGCTTAGACTTCTCATGATGAGAGTATGGAATGGACCCGGGTACTTAAGATATATAATAATTTACCCGGAAGTTGCAGGTTAGTGCTCCTAGGTCCGGTCCGGGTCTGGTCTGGTCCGGGTCCGGTCTGGGATCAGACCAGACTCAAACTCTAAATTTTACTAATTTCAGACTTTAAACCAGACTCAAACTCAACTATGAGTCCGGTCCGGGTCTGGTCCGAAGTCTGCAGACTGGTCTGAGTCCAAATATATTTATATATATTTTTTGGCGCTGAACAAGTTTACTTAGTGCATTTTGTTATAATAAATTAGTAAAATTTTATGAATCATAAGATTTTATAGAATATTATTAATAAAATTTTATAAAATCTTATAATTCACAAATATATATTAATTAATTCTAACAAAATGCACTAAGTAAACTTGTTCAGCACCTAAACATGCATCAAAACGGCTGTTTTGTTTTTATTTTACTTGTAATTTAGAGATTTGATGCACAATTTTGGATTTTTGATCAAAAAAGACAAATTTTAACATTTTATCTCCAAATTTCAAGTAAAATAAAGACAACCCTGCTGATTTAATGTATTTTTAGGTGCTGAACAAGTTTACTTAGTGCATTAAGTTAGAAATAATTAGTAAAATTTTGTGAATCATAAGATTTTATAGAATTTTATTAGTAAAATTCTATAAATTCTTAAAATTCACAAATTTTTATTAATTAATTCTAACAAAATGCAATAATCAAACTTGTTCAGTACCTAAAAATATATTAAATCGGCAGGGTTGTTTTTATTTTACTTGAAATTCGGAGAAAAGATGCATAATTTTGGATTTTTGATCAAAAAAGTCAAATCTAAGCATCTTTTCTCCAAATTTCAAGTAAAATAAAGACAACCCTGCTGATTTAATGTATTTTTAGGTGCTGAACAAGTTTACTTAGTGCATTTTGTTAGAATTAATTAATATATATTTGTGAATTATAAGATTTTATAAAATTTTATTAATAAAATTCTATAAAATCTTATAATTCATAAAATTTTGCTAATTTATTCTAACAAAATGCACTAAGTAAACTTGTTCAGCGCCAAAAAATACATATAAATATATTTGGACTCAGACCAGTCTGCAGACTTCGGACCAGACCCAGACCAGACTCAAAATTGACTAAAAAGTCTGAATATAAAAGTCTGAGTCCGGTCCGAAAATCAGACCAGACTCAGACTTGACTAAAGTCTGGTTCGAGTCCGGTCTGTAGGAGCACTATCGCAGGTAGACTAATAATACCCGGGTATAGATTTTCTCAATGGGTTCAATCTCTTGTACAGGTAGGAAAATTGTGAATTCAACGATACCCAGCTGCAAATAAATATTTTCTGTGAGCATATTCTGTCTCGGGTTATGCATAATATATGCGCTTTTTTGTTTTTTTTTTTTTTTATGTTAATGTGATATGTATGCGCATATTTTTAATAAAAATCATGGGGATGCATCCAAATAACTATTATCATGCTAAGAGGAGTAACAAAAATCAGGTGATTTTTTAGGGGGAGGGGGTAAAAAAAGTTAAAATTATATATAAGAACCTGACTATTTATATATTAAGGAAGAGGGAGGCCTCTAGTAAAAAATAATCAGGTGATTAATGACACTGCCCTAAAAATGCTTTTTGACTATATACACACCTTTTACGGTAATTCTATCTACCCCTAATATTTGATAATTTTTTATTTTAATAAGTAAATCATGTGCCGTTATTTGATTGGTTATTTTGAATCTTACCTGGGGGTGGGGGTAAAGGCTTATAGTAAAATAATATTAGGTAATAAATCTCAGCGCTCTTACACACACTATTAAGTACAGTGGAGCTAAATGTTCAGTTTACAGAACTTAACAGATATATTAAAAGAATTTAGGGGAGTAACAAAAATCAGATGATTTTCTAGGAGGGGAGGGGGGTAAAAAAAGTTGAAATTATATATAAGAACCTGACTCTATATATATTAAAAATAGGGAGAGGGGGTAGGCCTCTGATAAAAAATAATCAGGTGATTAATGACACTGCCCTTACAGGTTAAAGAATAACGATCACAAGATATAGTAGATAATGATAAAGTCATACAATTGCAAGTTATAAAATGGAAGATGTGCATAGTGTAAGGGGAGTGCCAGAAATCACCTGATTAGAGTTTTACTAAGTAGCTGACCCCCTACCTCCACCTGATAATTTTTCTAAACATTTGATTGGTTAAAATTTAATAATAGAAAATAGAAATTTGTCGCACCTGCGACATGTCGCTCCGACCAATCAAATCACACGATTTTGTAGACAAAAAATTTTAAGTTTTAAAAATTAAAAATTTTACTATAGTTCGAACAACCTAGTCCCAACAAATGGAATTTTCTAGCGGCCAAATCTGAAATTTACATAATGCGGCCAAATTTGATATTTTCATTATGCGACCAAATTTGATATTTTCATTATATGCGGCCAAATTTGATATTTTCATTATATATGGCCAAATTTGATATTTTCATTATATATACGGCCAAATTGGCTAGGGCTGTTAATGGAGTGCTCCAGAGTGGTGTGGAGCATACTCTACCAGAGTAATGCCAAAAACCACACCATACTAGAGTACACCATCTCAGAGAAAACTCTATAATTAAACACCAAAGTATTAATCTATTACAAGCCAAATATATAAGTCGGAGCATACTCTGAAGTATAACCCAAAGTATAATCCAGTGTATAATCCGGAGTAAATCTAAATTTTAAATGTACAAATCCAATTAAACTGCTTGGTTTGTAATTAAAAAAAATTAGTATTTAATTTTGTTCACTTTTTTGATTATAAAAACATTGCATTTAGAGCTTACTAATTTTCTATTCGAATAATATTCAAATAATTTAGATTTACAAATGTTTATTCGAATATTCTCCAAATGATTAATAAATATAATTATTCGAATAATATAGTTATTTAAATAACTATATTTATTCAAATAATTATAATTATGAGGAATTTATAAATAAGGGCCTGGAAAGTGAAAATAATTACAAATACGGGCCCAAATTAAAAATAATTACATATAAGTGCCTAATTTTTAAAAAATACATATAAGGGCCCAAAATAACTGCGATGTTATTTAAGCTTGTGGCTTGATCGTTATTAGCATAAGAAATGTAAGTATCGATAAATATAGTTATTAAGTACATAAAAAATGTAACTATCGATTGTAAATTAGTAAGAAAAGAATTTTTTTAAATTTAATAAATTTCATTTTCTTTGTATAAAATTACTTATTGTTATAACAAATCACTATGATGTCAAGTAAAGCACTGCGAATTGGTATGATATTTACTAATATAGAAGATGTTCGTTCAGCTCTAAAGAGCTACTCTGTTGAAACTTTTTCGCTTTATAAATAATTGTGCTAGTTTAATGCTATTTTTTATACAATATTTAAGCGAAAAAATTATAACCAGCGCTTCATTTATCCTTCAACCTAATAATTGGTATATAGATAACTCTAAATGCCCATCATAATCGCATTTTGCTATTGTTTAATTCAAATGGTCATAGTACTTTGCGGCATAGTAATTTTGCGATTGCGTTTTTTTAGCCATCAATAGATTTAGGCCTTATATGTAATATTTTTTAATTATTTTTAATTTGGGCCTGTATTTGTAATTATTTTCACTTTCCGGGCCCTTATTTGTAAATTCCCCTGTAATTATTCAAATAAATATAGTTATTCGAATAAATATAGTTATTCAAATAAATATAGTTTAGATCAACCTTTAAAATTTCAAGTTGACGAAAAGTCAACAGATTGAAAAAATGGATACGCTAGAGATGCTATCAACTATGTAAATTAAAAAATATTATTTCGTCTTAAAAATTAATTATTAAAAATTTTTAAGTTAAAATTTAATCGTTAGGTTATATAAATTTATAATTGGTTTTCATATCCCGCAAAGTGATTTTAGTGATTCTTAATGTTTTGGCTATTTATAGCGATTCTTTATTAATTTATACTATAATACAGTAATAATATAGGTTTTATTTTTATTTGTGACCTACATGGGTATACGGATCTCTCGTAATTGAAAGGAATTTGCGTTGTTATAGTAAAGCCGGTAAGTGCATCTCATAAAAATAAAAAATACGATTAATATCCTATTTTATACGGTCTAATCAAATCATTTAATTTATTTTTGCAGACTGAACAAACCACCCAAGTCAAAGTACTGAGCCACCAGAAATGATGATTATGCCCTTTCGAATACATAACATACAAAGTCAGAGGCCCTATCGTTTGGAGGCAAAGACCCAAGTGAAATTTTTTGCATAACTATATATACTCGTAACAAGTAACCTGGGTGGTCGATCTATCAATGCAATATAATACAATGATAATCTGACTGTTATAATATAAAGAAAAAATAAATTGTAGGGAGGTAATAGTCGGATTCTAGGCCTGCCTCGAAAAAGCTATAACTACACCTAAGAAGACTATATTATAAAGGATAAATAGATTGCATATTTTTTGCGGACCAGACAATCACCTTCACCTAAGTACTGGCTACCTAATGGTAATTATGAGTCCGTTGAGTCTCATATGCATAGTCAGAGGCCCTATCACTCTACATTAGAGACGAAATTTTTTGCTTGATCAAGCATACCCGTACAAAAAGTTCCAGCAACTGTCTTATCAACACAAAACAATCTAGTGTAAGAAGATAAAATATTGATAAAATTAAAATCATAATTTTATTAAAAAAGAATTTATATAAGGGGATACTATTGCCTTATACTTGATAATTAATCCCATATCGATATTGTACGTGTTTGCATATAATTGTTAATAGTTAGCCTCGTGTTTGTTTTTAAGGGGCAGATTACCTGATAAGCTATAAATATCCATACGTGTATATATTTAAGAGTGAATAAAGCATATATTACTTTACTGTATTAGATGTTCGATTATTATATGTTTATATGAAATTTGTTAGTATACGTACAAAGAAATATACTTGTAAACATATGTGGCTTTATTTTAACACAGCTACTTACATGTGTTAAATGAAATTATGCATAATTTTATATTTCGAACGACTTCCAAGAAATGCATAACACGTAAATAAGTATGCATGATTTATTTAGAAATTTTTTTATTAGCATTACAAAAATAAGTAATAAAATTGCGAAATTAGATATTCGGTTTGTGTTACTTTTTTTATTATATACGATAATGCGATAAGAAAAGTCAAGGAACATAAATTTATAAGTAAACTCGATTAGATGATTCGAGCACTTTTAAGATTATGCATGGTGTGAATAAATTATGGGTAAAGTTCGGAATCAGTTTCGAGAATGAACAAAATTTCAGTGTGATACTTGATTTACCATTACTATCGACACATGTGCAATGTGGCTAAGGCTGATTTGATACTTATCGCGATGATATTTCTGATCATAACTTGCTCATCGATATATTAGTCTTAACGTTAATAGCGATCTTTATTAAACTTATGCAAGCATGCATAAATTAATATAAAAATAATTTATTTTAGATACGCAGATCAAATTTTTCTCTTTTTTAAACACTAATCGTTTCTCACATATTACAATTAAGCCTTTTTTAATATAATATTATAAACTTTGATTCCAAATCCGTTAAATATACTCCAGTTTTCAGTATTAAAATTTTAAATTTAAGCAGAATCGTAAGTTTTTTGCCGTTTTTTTTTAAATTTAACTTTTGGCATTCTTCTTTGGGCAAATTGGCATCAATAGTTTTTTTTGGCAAATTCGTCTTTTTTTGATGGGCCAAGGTTTAAATTAGCCGGTTTAACAGTTTAAGGTTAAAAAATTGTTTTTTTTTTTGTAAAATTTGAAAAAACTTAACCGCTCCATGCGAATTACTTTTGCTTGCAAAAAAAATTGATGAATTAATTGGCAATATCACCGATAACACATAATCAGCAAAAATATACTATCTACCGCTATGAGTAAAAAAACTACCCCCGAAGATTTTACAACTAGAAAAACGGTGGCGTTTTGTGGGCTGGAGTTCTAATTCTTAGGTCTTACACTTTAAAATAAATTTAAAATAGTACTACATTTTATAATTACCATTATTTATAAACAAGATTTCGATATCCAAACGTTTGGGTCAAGTGAGGCGGGAGCCGGACGTTTTCTAAAATTCAGTAGAATAAGGCTTATGATTCAATGACATATTTATGATGATATTTAATAGAGTAATTCTTATTTTCCACTATTCTTTCTTATTAAAATAGTTAACATATTCTATTGTAGCTACCATATCTTAAACATTGAACCTAATTTAGGTTCAACTCTGGTTATTTTGAACCTAAAATTTGGGTCAAGTGAAGTGGGAGCCGGACATTTTCTAAAATTCAGTAGAGTAAGGCT
>QKWP01000183.1:327498-375666 GCA_003550325.1 Gigaspora rosea | reverse complement strand
TACAGTCGCACTCCCATATAGTCACCTCCCTCATAGTCACATTTCCTATTTAATCACTTAAAAATTTGGTCCCGATTATATTTATATTAAATTTCTTTCTATAACGTCACAATTACTATATAAGCACTATCACCAAATTTTACAAACAAATATAAATGATTTATTTCTATAAAAGCACAATTTTCTATAAAATCACAATTTTAAATTTTAAGCTTTTTTAAATAATAACAATTGTCTATAATATCACATTTTTAATAGTGAATTTACTAACAGTATAACAAAAAATTCGTAAGTTTTAATCAAATTTCAACATCGATTTTCTCGATAACCAATAATTAAAATGGTCTCAAATTTTTATCATAGATAGAATTAATATTCCTTTTTATTTTATTAATATTTTAGCTTAATTAGATCGATAGTTCTTGAGAAATCGCTTGTAAACGATAGTCAATTTTTTTAAAAAAATTAATTATCGTACACAAGCAATATCATAGGAACTAACAATCCAATTTAGCTGAAATTTTAGTATATTATAAAGGAATATAGCTACTATCTATAGTAAAAATTTGAGCCTATTTTAATTATAGGTTATCGAGAAAATTGATGCCAAAGTTTGATTAAGTCTTACGAATTTTATATGTTCTAAAAAATTCGTAAGACTTAATCAAACTTTGTCGTCAATTTTCTCGATAACCAATAATTCAAAAAGGCTAAAATTTATATCATAGATAATATCGATATTCCTTTATAATATATTTAAATTTCAGCTAAATTGGATGGTTAGTTCTTGATATATTGTTAGTATACAATAATTAATTTTTTTTAAAAAAATTGACTATCGTATACAAGCGATTTCTCAAGAACTATTGATCCAATTCAGCTGAAATTTTAATATATTATAATTAAATATGGATACTATATTCAATAAAAATTTGAGCCTTTTATAATCATTGGTTATTGAGAAATTTGATGTTGAAGTTTGATTAAATCTTACGAATTTTATAATTCTATATATTCACTATAATTTATTTTTTATATAAAAGTGATTTTATAGAAAAAATTTATATTGTCACATCTCTACATAGTCACCAGATTTCTGAGTCCCGAGGGTGTAATTATATGGGAGTGCGACTGTACTTTAATTGATAGTCACGCCAGTTAATCAGAGATCGTCTGTAATATAACATGATGCAAATCACATGTGAAAATCAATGGTGTGAATGTGGCGTGCATACATATAAATATATTTTTTTACTAAGTTAACGACACATGCCCACTAATTAAAAGATGTAGAGCTCGTCGAGACGCATCTAACGGTGGTTAAATCATCCAAATCGGCCCAGTGGATGACAAGATATCGTTAAAAACGATTGGATGACTATATAAAGTTTCTGTAATTTACATAGAGATTTTATATAGTCATCCAATCGTTTGTTGACGATATCTTGGCATCCACTGGGCCGATTTGGATGATCTAACCACCGTTAGATGCGTCTCGACGAGCTCTACAACTTACAACTTTCAATTAGTGGGTATATATCATTAACTTAGTAAAAAATATTTTTATACACATGCACGCCACTTACTTGAAATTTAGAGATTTGATGCACAATTTGGGATTTTTGATCAAAAAAAACAAATTTTAACATCTTATCTCCAAATTTCAAGTAAAATAAAAACAATCCTGCTGATTTATGTATATTTAGGCGTTGAACAAGTTTACTTAGTGCATTAATTTAGAAATAATTAGTAAAATTTTATGAATCATAAGATTTTATAGAATTTTATTAATAAAATTCTATAAAATCTTATAATTCGCAAATTTTTATTAATTAATTCTAACAAAATGCACTAAGTAAACTTTTACAGCACCTAAAAATGTATTAAAATGGCTAGTTTGTTTTTATTTTACTTGAAATTTGGAGAAAAGATGCATAATTTTGGATTTTTAATCAAAAAAGTCAAATTTAAGCATCTTTTCTCCAAATTTCAAGTAAAATAAAAACAACCCTACCGATTTAATGTATTTTTAGGTTAAACAAGTATACTTAGTGCGTTTTGTTAGAATTAATTAACAAAAATTTGTGAATCATAAGATTTTATAGAATTTTATTAATAAAATTCTATAAAATCTTATAATTCACAAATTTTTCTTAATTAATTCTAACAAAATGCGCTAAGTAAACTTGTTTAGCACCTAAAAATACATTAAATCAGTAGGGTTGTTTTTAGTTTACTTGAAATTTGGAGAAAGATGCTTAAATTTGACTTTTTTGATCAAAAATCCAAAATTATGCATTTTTTCTCCAAATTTCAAGTAAAATAAAAACAAACCAGCTGTTTTAATATATTTTTAGGTGCTGAACAAGTTTACTTAGTGCATTTTGTTAGAATTAATTAATAAAAATTTGCGAATTATAAGATTTTATAGAATTTTATTAATAAAAAATTCTATAAAATCTTATAATTTATAAAATTTTACTAATTTATTCTAACAAAATGTACTAAGTAAACTTGTTCAGTGCCAAAAAATATATATAATTATATTCAGACTCTAGCAAGTCTGCAGATTTCAGACCAGACCCGGACCGGACTCATAGTTGAGTCTGGTTTGAAATTAGTAAAATTTAGAGTCTGAGTCTGGTCTGATTCCGGACCAGACCCGAACCAGACCTAGGAGCACTAGTCTCAATAAGACGAATCGAATGTTACCAAAATAATCTGATTCTGATTGATATGGCACGTGTAGGGTTTGAGGCACAGAGGCACAGGCATGCCTATGGGTAATGATGCTACCCAAAACTTTATAGTTTCAGATTGACCGAAACTGAAACTGGTATTACCAGTTTCGGACATGACCTTCTTGGCCGAAACTTGCCTAAAGACCGAAACTATACCAATACTTCGAAACTATAATGAAACTCCCGAAACTGGCATGCTAATATGAAATCTAACCCTAAACCTCTAACTTTAAAGCTCTATTCCTAAATATTTCTCACGCACTTAGTTTATTTACAAAATCGAATTTCTTTTTTGGTTTGTATTACTTACACAAATAAATAAAATACACATATCCTATTTTTAAAATTTTGCCAAGGTACAAAACTCGTATTATTCTGAATAAATTAAATTGCTTGCATGTAGTTTACATATAATTAACTGACACGAATTACTAATTATCAATTCATTTTTATTCGCTTTTTTTATTTATATAGATTTTTTAATTTTTAACTTTATTATTATTTTTATTATTATTATTATTATTTCTAATTTTTTTTTCGTTTGCTTTTTTTTTTTAATAATGTTAAATGGATACCGATTCTAAAATGACAATTCAGAATTGACATAAATTCAGAAATGGCGTGGAACAAGTATACATAAACCCGATTTTATTGTGTTTTTTTATTTAATTTTTTTTTTTAATTTTTATTCAATTGTATCAGGTTCACTCAGTTTCGATCAACTCACCAATAATTACTTCACAGAAAACTTAATTAATTTCAGTCAAGATTATTTTGTATCGATTAATTCAGTTTCATAAAAAGCTATTTTACCAAAAGCTAATTTCGCAGGCAAATTAAATTCTAGTCATTGTCATTAGAATTAAGTCTAGGCTTAAAGTTGGTGCAATTTATATAAAAATTGTCGGTACAATATATGAATTAATCGTCTGTAAAATAACCTTGTACGTAAAATAATTATCTACGAACTAAGTTTTCAACAAGTTTTTGTTGGTGAAATAATTTGGATGTAGATTCATTTATTTATTATGTGTCGATTGTTTTATTTTCATTTCAGAAAAATCAACAACATAATTAATCTACAAGAATAATGAGGTTTTAACCCCTTTGAAAATTAATTTACTACAATATTAATTACATTATATAGTTAATGGATGCGTAGCAACCAATAACGGTTTTATTTGGCAGGCGGAAGATCTGAAGGATCACAGGGTGATTGTTTTTACATGAAAAACACCTGAGCCTAACTAATAAAGCGAAATTATATGAATCATTCAAGGCAGATCTAAGCCTCAATTTCTCAACAAGCGAATTACTTGAAATACTTCATATCCATCGACAAGAAACCATGAAGAATTTGTAACACTACTGATATTATTATTATAAAACTTTTTTGCACAATGCTATAATTTTGATCTCTTAATAGATCCAAAATCTTCACCATCGTGACCTTTTACAATAAAAGATTGCCTTTGATTCATTACTCACACGATTCAGAATAAATTCATTTTTGATATCTACTTTTTAAAGAGATGAAGCTATCAGCCGTTGTAACCCATTCATTTTACCAACTTTCCAAATAAGAGCCACGATTTCATCAGCATTATTGGTTTTCACAACAATTACAGTACCAGGAATATTGTCACATAACTTATGGAATATATTTCCTGTAAACCTGTCTCTACTGCCTCTTAGAAGTAGCCTAAATAAGTATGGAATTTCTGCAACTTTGCATCTGGTGTTGAATTTAATGTGCTAACCTGGACCACAAAAGGGTTCAGGTTGCGAGCGCATTAAATTCTAGATACGCTGTTATTGGAAGTAACGGATTTATTTTTCTATTACTTGAGCTTAATCGAGTCTATTTGGCATATAAACATAATAATATAAATAATGCATTCCATTTCAGAAAATTTTAATTTTTAAGATTACTTATATAATGTTAGCGTGACTGAATTTTAAAAAAAAAACAATAAATAAATTTATCATGTCAAGATTACATACGTTATAATCGCATGGTGGGAACATCCCCATAACTACATATATACCAGAAACGGAGTGTATGATTATCTGAGAAGTGAAATGGTATATACAAATACTAGCCTCTGATGGGTATAGCCCTAAATAGATGGTATCATCAAGTTATTATGCTTTAACTTTTGATTAGTTATACAAACCATGGTCAAAATGTTTTAAGACTAATATATCGATGAGCAAGTTATGTCATCACAATTTAACACGATAGTACCAAATCAGGTTTTTTATATGCGATTCGAATATTTGAAGAAATTACTATCTTTGGTAGCAAACAGGTATATTGATTATATGCGTAAGTATGAATTAATATGCAAAAAGATATAGTAACAGTGAATGTATTATTGAAGAATAATGTTTAAAACATTTAGCAGTCAAAAATATTTAGATTGCCTAAAATATTTTAGGCAGCTAAAAATATTTTCGATAACCGAAAATATTTTAAACAGCCGAAAATATTTTAGGCAGCCGTAAATATTTTAAGCAACCGAAAATATTTACGATTCAGACTGCCTAAAATATTTTTGGCATTACAATTTAGACCCATAGGAATAGCTATAGAGAAAGGTTGGAAGTGTGTTGTTGAAGAAGTGTTTTTGTTAGTGAAGTGGTGGATGGTATTGGAGAAGTGGTTGTCGGCAGTGTTGTACACGGACATTGTCCCACCAATTTTACACGGATACAGACAGTCCCGGACAATGTTCCATGTCCATATCCGCAATGATGTCCCTGCGGATAATTGTACACGGACATTGTTCTGCCAATTTTTACTATATCCGGGACATGTCCGGGACATATCTATTAGAAATATTAAAAAAATACATTCGTACCATCAAGCCCAACTTTTCAGCGAACATTTTAATCGCTGACCTTATAATTATCTATTAGAGCGAATATCTAAATATACCAGTATTTGACAATTTAAAAAAAGTTGTTTTTATCAATAGGTTGTAATAGGACCCTGGACATATAGTACAGAGGTCATACGTTACGCATTTCAGCAAAAACCCCTGAAATTTGAAAAGCAAAAAATCAGTTTTTGGCAATTATCTTGGCATCCAGTGGTCCAATTTGAATGAACTTTTTTTTTTAAAATGAAGCTCTCAGTGAGGCGCATCTAACAAAAAAAAGTTCATTCAATTCTGATTACTGGATCAAAAGTTATTTAAATAAATAGATTTTGTCATTTTCAGCAAATTAGATCAAAATTGGCCAAAATCCAGTTATGACCTATATGAGAGATGTCCGGGGTCCTGTTGGAATAGATCGGGAAATATATAAAAAAATAGTTTACCAGATCGATTGCATTTATTATTTATTATTATTCCAATTGAATAAACATGTAATACGTCAAAGAAAACAATATAACATATAATATTAGGGTGGTAACTCAACTAAGTAAATCAAAATTATGTCAGCAATACTAGTAATTTTACTATGATCAGATTTTAATCAGTGAATTTAAAATAATCGATTAAATATCATATTACATATATTTAATTAATAATAAGAAATTCTAATGAACCCGCCTTGATATTGCACTTATTTTTCTAATTTCTTTTAATTAAAAACTCTACCGAAATCATCTCTAAAAAGTTATGCTCGATTTTTTGCAAAAATTCTATTAAAGTTTCGACTTGTACGTTTAAATTCTAATTTTTTTTTTTACGTTTTATAAGATGAACATTAAAATTTATATGTTAGTAGAAAATCTGAAAGTGTAACTTTATTCTCCAATATTTAATAAGTTACTTGTGAAAATTTCAAAGTAATTTATTGGGTTTTCATTAAGTTGTGTTGTTTTAAAGTAATCAATTTTAATAAATTGATATCAATATATCGATATTAGATATATAATTAAAATTGATTTTCGTGTAATGTGAAAAATCTGCAATAGAACAAATTCTGTAGTTTGCTCACATAATTTTGATTTACTTAGTTGAGTTACCACCCTAATATAACATTTACCATTAATTATAATAATAATAAAAAAGTATAATAATAATAAAGGCGTTTGTTCAAGCATTAAATATCATCAATATTTCAACTGATTTTAATACTTGAGCAGCAACACGATTATAAATTAATCACATCGAGGGAGATACGTGAAAACAATTCAATTATATTATTATTTATGTTAATAGTTTCGACAATGGTCTTATTGTACTAATAATTGAGACTAGAAAATCACACTGAAAACATTCTAAATCTATATTAGCTACCATCTAATATCGATAACTTTATAATGATAATCTATATTTTAAACCCTATATTAAGAGTGAAGAATCAAGTAATAGACAATATTAAAAACTTCGCATGTTAAAAATGTAAGAATGGCGTCAAAAAAAAAGCATGCTATCGGGCTTTCAGTTATATTTTGTATCGAACACAAACTTTAATAAATTATGGACCTGGTATAACTGAAAGCCCAGTAACAGGTTTTTTCTTTTTTCTTGTGGCACTAGTACTGATGTTAGAAGAAAAACAAATCTAAGAATTTAGCAAATAACTTCACATGTTAAATATGTAAAAGTGCCGCCAAAGAAAAACCTGTTATTTTGGGCTTCTAGTTATATTTGTACCGAACACGATCTTTAATAAATTATGGATCTGGTATAACTGAAAGCCCGTAACAGGTTTTTCTTGTGGCAATGACACTTGTATTAGAAGAAAAACAAATCTAAGAATAAAAACCGGTCTATTAGTGCAGAAGACTAAAAAGTTCTCACGATTTTTCTGGTCTACTTTAAAGTAAAAGTTATGTTATACTTTAGCAGATAGTGTAGTAACTTCCAATATAATTATAATTGCTGCCACCACGGAATGCTTTTGCTATTTTGGCCAACTTAGTAAATTAAAATTTTTTAAACCTATAGATCTCAATAATTATTATTATTATTTTTTTTAAAAAAAAAAAATTTATTAAATATGAGAAAATTTTCGGATTAAATTCGTAATACAGTTACAAATCAGGTTTGAATTAAACTGTGGGAATCGTGACAAATTTTTATACTAAATTACATAACTTGTATAATTAATATTTACCTTGCATAAAGTCGAGATTGTTCCAACCTGTTGGCTGGTAATTATCGCCATTTTCGATCAACGAATTCTAAATTCTCACAATGGTAACATGCAGGTTCACAGAATTCGTATTCGAAAATAGCAATAAAGAAACTAAAAAATTTTGGTATAGCTTTGATATACTCATCATATATAAAAATAACAAAACAGCAACTAAATCTTGAAGCATTTTTGCTTGTATTTTTTTTATCAACTTAACAATGCCGCCCTTACCTCCTTTACTAAATAATTGTATTGTAAAATCTGATATTAAAATTAACCTGAGTAATCTAAAAACTTATTGCAAATATTGTATCGATGCTCTGGAAGAAAAAAAAAGAAAAAGAGACCTTTTTTCCTAATAAAAAAGACCGAATCATAGTACATTTAAAAAAATGTTCACATTTTCTTAATGCAACTATAGCTGAAGAACAAGCTAAAATATTTGAATTAATGCCGGATAACAATTCATCTACAAAAAAAAAATGTATGCATACAATATAAATTATAATTTATATTTGTAAATATAAAATTTACTTATCTTTTTTTAGATGATGAACGATCTTCAGATACATCTCGAAAAATAGTAGTTCGTTCAGAACCTTATAGTCCAATAGACAACTATGCTGTTCGGGCTTTATCAAAAGAAGATGCTAAACAATTTAACAAGCTTTTGCTTAGAATGACAGTTTCTTGTGGATGGTCCTTATCTTGGGTGAATAATCCTGAAGTTAAGAATGTTATAAATTTTTAAATCCACTTCTCGTACTCCCGGATCGTTGAACATTGGGCAATCAAGTTTTAACTGAAATTGTTAATGATACTAACAAAAATATGGAAATCACTTTAAAAAATGATCAGATAGGTGTAACTCTAACGTATGATGGCTGGACGGACGTGAAGAATGAGCATCTTTTAGGAACAGTTTTATTATTATCCGAAGGAAAGCCTTATATTTGGAAGGCAATTGATATTAGTTCTGAACGTGAAAAATATCAAGATGTTATAGATAAAACTGAGTCAATGCTTCTTGAATTAGAGTTAATGAATATTAAAGTATACGCTATTGTTATTGATAGCACAGGTGCTTATGCGGCTGCAAGGTAATTAATATAATTATAGTAATTAAAATGAAATCAGATTAATTCAGTTTAATCTGATTTCATTATGATCTGTAACAATTAATATATTTTAAAATTTAGTAATTAAATAATTCCATTTTTAATTATAGATGCTGTTTGAGAATTTCAAGAAGATTGATAGTTTTTTTACCATGTTTCGCCCACCAATTGAATTTGTGTGTGGGCGAAATTTTCAAAGAGTCATTATCACTAAAAAAAACTATCAATCAAGGGATTAAACTTGCTAATTATTTTCGAAATGCTAATAACCAATTTTTTATCAGTCAGTTACGCGATCAGCAGTTCGAAATTTATCGTAAAACTTATGCAATTTCTGCACCTTGTGAAACCAGATGGAACAGGTTATTTTTTATGTGTACAACTCTTTTACGCACACAAGAAGCATTAGAAGTATATATTAAATTATTAATAAATAAATTTTATTTTTTAATAATTAATTAATATTTATTTTAGATTTTGGCTATAAAATTTAAACCACCTTTTTCTGAAATTCGTCACTGTACAGGAAATAATTATATTCACTGTGAAATTTTTGAGATTATTGGATCTAATAATTTTTGGGATCAAATTAAAGATTTAGTTAAACTTCTTGCTCCATATTGCAAGTTACTTAATATGCTCCAACGAGATAAAGCCCGTTTGTTTGAAGTTACTTTCAGTATAGTTTATCTTATGCAATTTTGGGAATCGAATTCTGTACAATTTTGGGAATCGAATTCTGATAATTTTTTGGCAACACAATTAATTAGAAGACTTGAATGACGTTGGAATGAATGGGAGCAGCCAATTTTATTATTATCAGTAATTTTACATCCTAAATATCGAATGAACCAATTTCAAGCTACAGCAGTTAATATTAATTATCCTACTTTTGGAAAATGGTTAAGTTATTATTATCGTGCATGGACGGGTCAAGAACCAAAATGTATTCTTCGTGAATTTAATAATTTTCATATGAAAAATGATCCTTTTGATGATAAAACTTATCAACAGTTTAAAGATGATGTTCTATCTTATTGGTGTTATATTAAAGATGCAACTGATGAATTAGGACTTGTGGCTTGTAGAATTTTTGGGATTTGTGTGAATGCTGCTTCCGTAGAACGATTGTGGAGCTGTATAGGTTTTATTCAAACCAATCGGTGAAGTCGATTAAAAGTAAGCATATGAAATAGTTACACAAATTTTTGCAGAACTTATTAATATTTTTTATATTTTAAATGAGTATCGCAAAGGAAAAGACCTGAATTTTTTTTATTTAATAAAAATTCTGGATTTTTCCTTTGCAGTATTTTTTTTTAATATATTCTAGATGCCAAAAGCACTTAATATGAGTAAATTACGTGCTGACATAACTTATCAGCATCGTCATGAACTAGATGATCTCTTTTCCACTTTTTTTAATACAGCTTCAACGCATGATAATACTACAACTCAAACGATGCATAATAATGCTGCTATAACACAAACAACACATAGTGATACTACTTCAACTCAAATGACACGTAATAATACTACTTTAACTCATAGCAATACTAATATTGATTCATCAGATAAAACACAAAATGAGCAAGATAATAAAGATGAGGATAATGAAGAATGCGATTTACCTTATATTTCTAAAGAAGAATTTGGTGAGTATCTTCAAGAGTGGATAGAAATGTTAGATGAAGAGGAGGAGGCAGACATAATCGAAGATCAAGATGATTATGTAGAGTTAGATGATATTATTTACCCGGCTATAGATGAAAATGCGAAATGGAAATTGTTTGGTTTATTTTGTTCATTAGAACTTCCATTTCATTAAATTTTTTATATGTATTTGACCGTAATTCAAGGCGGTAATTATTATTTATTCAAATTTATTGGAACAAACGATAATTTCAAGTCGGTTATAGTTATCAAAATGATATTAAAATAGTAGGATATAAATAAAGATAATCGATAGTAAAAATAAATAGGCTATTCGATTATTATTTTTATTATAAATTAGGCTTAATATTATTACTTTCGTCCGAAATTGTATAAATAAATATATTTAAAATTCGATTGTAAAGTTATCAACATGGTTTTAGACCGTGTGACTAATCATATGGCAGGCACCTAAACAATTGAATAAATGACAAAAAATTAATTAGCAATTAACAACCGAGTTATAACAAAAAAAAAATTTTTGATTTCAGAATTAAATACAAATTGGCCAAATTTGAAACCTGTGTTTAAGCTTTTAGTACCTTATTACTTCTAAAGAAAACTTCCGTTTAGCAGCACTAGAAGATTTAATTCTCGATGCCGAAATATAATTCAAATTTGAGACATACTCCAACAAAAAAGAACAAAGTGAGGTAAAATATAATATATGAATACTCATACTAAAAATACAAAATACCAAAAAGCTCTAAATTTTCTAGAACTAGATATCGCGTTGATTAACATTACTGGTGAATTACGTTAAGGACATTTGAAAAGATCTAAAACTTTCAGTAGAACAGATTCGAAAAAGACTGACTAATGTGAATTAGTTGACTATACGTAAGCTAATAAAAAATAAATATGTTGAGTTTGAAAAACTTTATATTATAAGTTATTTAATACTCTATACTTATCATTCTTTTAGCAGACGAATTGAATTGGTTTGGGTCAGCGTTATACATTCATATTGGGCTCCCATGTTTTCGGCTCAACCTTTTGGGTAGTTTCGATATGTCTAACTTTCAAGAAAGTTCGTCTTGTTTAAACTACATAGCTAAATATAAAACCAGGTGTATGTATTAACATCCCCGGTTTGGGTTGTAAATACAGAAATAACGACGACAAGAATCTAACTTACACACGCATATTGAATAAATTTTATTGGTTTATGATCACGTGTTGATCAACCTAAATTCATGGATGGCCGAGACAAAAAAATTCTCCGCGGATGTCCCGTCCCGGACTGTCCACTGTCCGTGTCCATGTCCCATGACAACACTGGTTGTCAGTATGTGGTAATAGTCGTGGAATTGGTGGACGGTATTGGGAAAGAAGAGGAAAAGGTGGTTGTTGAGTGGTAATAGTTGGGAATAGTGAATTGACCTGTCTAAAAAATCTTCACCCGGGTCACCCGATGGGTGGACAATGTGCCACCCGGGTAGAAACGGGTCAGTCCAAAAAAAGGCACCATCTGGGTCACCTGATAGGTGACCCGACGGGTGACCCGTCGGGTCACCTAGGTCAATTAAAAAAAAATCTCAGGTGGTTAATATGACTAGTGATTTGACCCGGGTGAGTGTAATTAGAGATGGGTTTCATGCGTGCGCATGATTCCTCAATCATGCACATGAATGCGCATTAATGCGCATGTTTCCGAATTATGCGCATTTATCCCATCAAAATTTTATATAGAAAAATTAAATATAAAATAACATTCTAATCTATCTAAATATTTCAATTCTGAGTCTGCTCGATTTAACATTTTTGGTTGGTCATATCCTAAAAATGTGACCTAAATATAGGAAAACTAACAGAAATACAGTAGAAATACGTAAGATAATTATGACTATTATCATGGTCGAAACATTCGAGTAATTATTATATCATTTTTTAATGCCCTTATTAACGCCCTTAAACTACACAAAATCGTGAACATGAATTTTCTAAATTTACTTTTGTTGTTTGATTGCCTAATATTTACAAACTATTTTGGGCTAAAAAGTTCACGAATTTGAAAACATTTTGTATGATGGTCTCAAGTTCAAGAATAAGTGCAAGTGCAAGAACACAAATGCTCCGCTATAGATAAATCATATGATTAATAAAAAATAGTGAATATATATATTAGCGAATATCAAAAAAAGTTACATTCAACCAAATATTTAATGAATGATTTCTAGAATTTTTGGTCAGAATTTTTGCCGCTTAGATTATCTGATAATCAACTAATTTTCTTAGTGACTTTTATGTCGATCTACCAAAAAGGTGATCAATGAGCTAAAACTAATATAGCAATATAAGGTTTTCTCTTTGCAACACTTATTTTAAAAATTGGCATTCACCAATAAAACTAAGCTGCATACTATCTGTTATTGGATGAAGTTTACAATTAGCGAATTTGTAAAAATTTATATATATAGGCAAAGAATCAATATGTAGTATCTGTATTTAGATATATTATCAATTATGAAGATAAAATTAAAAACATTTTTATTATACGGTATCATGTACATTTTATTATAAATGCGCATTTTCCCCATCTCTAATCAATATAAATTGCATTAATTTGTATTGGGTCTCTGCCCGTGGGTGACCCATAGGTTGACCCACGGGTCACTCGTGGGTCAACCCACGGGTCACCCGCGAGTTGACCCACCTGTTCTCACCTGGGCTGTTACAACTTGACCCGGGTCACCCACCCACCCGTGGGTGACCCGGGTGACACCCACCCAGGTCAAAACACTAGTCGGGAAAATAGGTTTGGGTAAGTGGTTGTATTGGGAATAAGGTAGTTGCCGGGAAATGATTCTTAGGTAAATAATCAGTGAGAAACTAAGTTTATATTACATAAACTTAGTTTCAGAATTTTGTTATAGTTTTGGAATTTTGGCATAGTTTCGGATTAGTTTCGGGTTAGTTTCGGGAATTTCGGTTTCGGTCATTAGCTCAAAATAGTTTCAGTTTTACCTATGGGCAGTGTTGTACATTTTCACTGTCCCAGCATGTCCCAACATCCCAATGTCCCAGCATCCCAAGTGTCCCAACTATGTCCCAAGCCTTAATAATTAATAAATTAATTTAAAAAAATATATAATTATATATTTTTTTAGGTGCTAAACACATTTTTAAAAAAAATTTAATTAGATTATCTTAATAAAATTTTAAGTAATTTCAATTTATAAAATTGTCCCAGAATGTCCCAAAATGTCCCAACGTATGTTCCAACTGTCCCATGTACAACACTGCCTATGGGCATGCCGAAAAGCTAATAGGCATGTCCTAATCATGTGATATGCAATTAAATCATTAGCTAAAAATCATTAATAATATTTTTATAACTAGAAGATCCAACTCGCAATATTACAAATCAAAACTATATGTCGTCACTTATAATTTAAGCTTACGGCAATTTTTTATTTCTTCTTAGCCGAAAATTTTAATGTCAATTGACTCTTTTCTATCCCATTACTTTGGATAACTCGAACGAAATTTAAACTGCTGGTCAGTCTGCTGGTAGAGTTTTTTTTTTAATTAATATAAAATTTGGCTCTGTAACTTGGATTGTAGAAACCTTTTATCAATTTGTTTAAATTTTAGGATTCTATCTTTTAGTTGTAAAGGCCCTGCATCTAAATCATTGTTGCAATAAATAATATCTAATACCGTGTAATAATTAAGATTATATTAATAAAAAAATTTTTATATAATTTTGATTTACTTAGTTAACGACCACCCCAACTATATATACAACAAAGTAAAGCACATATACTTTTATAATTATACGCATATGACATAATATTGCATGTACTCGGTCCCAAGGAACTGAGTCTAAATTAATGAAATCGACACACTATTATATATGCATTATAAAACCTTACTTTTAAGAATTAAACAAATTCTAATTTTAACATACAAGAACATACTATTTAATATATTCTATTATTTGTATATTTATCACTTAAATTTTTATTAAATTATTTTGATAATTATAAATAAGTTAAAATATTTACTGTATTTTTAAAATCAGAAACTAATACATATAACTCCAGTCCTATAATAAACGATACCATTTCATTGCAAGTTAAAAAAGAATTTTTTGCTAAATATCGTGAACAATCGTTCACTATATAAAGATCCTAAATTTTTAAATAAAAATGCATTAAAATAAAGAATCCTATGCCGGTATTGTGCAATATTAGCCCATCATCCTATAATCAGATAGACTTACCAATAATGTGCTAACTTTATTAATAAAATCTTGAATAATACCGGTCTATTGAATGAACGCTTGTCTATAAATTCAGAATAAATTAAAGGCAAATATATTAGTTAAGCTTGAATACCGTTTAAAAAAAAAAAAGCTCTATTTAGAATTTTTTTTTTTTAAAAAAAAAACCCCCAATGAATACCATATTTATACAAATGATGCCTGTGGGTGTTAGTTATTTCAATTGAGCCGAATATAAATTATAATTCTTATTAAAAAATCTTTGACTAAGTCAAATATTATCTTTGAATAATGTAATTTTGCGCAAATACAGTAATTATTGAAAGTAATTTTGGATGCCTTCAAAAAATAAAAATAAAACTTATCTGTAAATCTGAATACTTTGAAAATGAGTGTGGACTATTATTGTCTTGTTTTTCTTTTAATAATTCGTATTTATAAAAATTTAACAATAATAAAAATCAGTTTATGAACAATATTTAGATAGAATAAGATAATTGGGCAAAGCATTTAATAATTCAATCAATTTTTAATATAAGTAACTAAGATGATTTAATTTAAAAAAATTTTGTACGTATTGCTTCTTACTACATACAATATGCAACCACCTCCAGGCAGTGATGTACACGGACACTGTCCGCGCAAATTTCTTGGACACTTGGACAATGTCTAAATATGTCCGTGTCTGCGTCCGCCTTATGTCCAAACATGTGGATTGTCACTGGACACTGTCCGAATGATTCGTGGTGGACACGGACATTGTCCAATGTCCAAGTATTTGATTGGTCAATAATCGTATTCGATCTACAAAATTAGCCGGACATTGGACAATGTCCATTGGACAATGTCCAAATGTTCGCGCCTGTGTGATTGGCTAATCTAATTTTTTTTTTTTTTTTAGCGTTACTGGTTACAACCTATAATTCTAAACCAATAGTTCTAATATTCGAAGGCCTTCTTTTTATCTTTTTCGACGCCGACCCAACCTACACTTATCTTTCTAGTTTCCCAGTGTTAGGCGAAATCAAAACCAGGTTAGCTCAAGTCGATAGAAAAAAAAGAAAAGACATAACAATGTAAGAGAAACTACCTGTCTTTAAACCCCGGTTTCCAGTCTCAAACTGTTTAATCTACGTTTCGTCGTGCTGATTTACTGCAAGCGAAACCCTAATCTATCAAAAGAAAAGAAAAGTTAGCTCAAATCAAAATAATAATAATAATAAGAGCAACAAAAGAAAGTAACTATTACTTATCTTTAAAAGTTACTCCAATTCCAGGCAACGTCTAATTTCCATCTCATTATCTGGCGTTCAACCATACAAAAAGGAAAAAGAGTTCAAACCAAGAAGAAAAAGAACAAGTACTTACCTTTAAGACAATAAGTTGTATAAGTTACAGTATAAGGAAAGCATTGGCTAATGCACTCTGCAATAACGTCCTACCAAAGATTTGAACCTTCAAAATAATGAAATTGGATCGGAAAGAGGAAAAGCATTAGTAGAGGCGCTTCGTATGAACACCACGTATACTTCCTTGAATCTTTATGGGAATAATCTTGAATCAGACGTAAGAGAAGCATTAGCAGTTGCACTAATTTCAAGTTTAGGTTGAAAAAAAAGAAATTAGTAAACCAGATCAAAAATAAAACAAGATACGAATCTGAATAGTCAAATGCTGCTTGCTATACCGAATTAATTAAATGGGAAGAAGGTAAAAATTAGTAAATTGGATCTTGGGTCAAATGTATTAAAAAAAAACTCACACTAATAAAATACTTACTGAAGTCTTAAAAATCAATAAACGCTTCTAATTGTATTAAACTGGATGAAAAGGCAAAGTTGGTGAACCGGATTAAATAATAAATAAATAAAATTAATAAATAAAAATTAATAAAATAAAAAAGAAATATTATATTCATAACACCCATATTATATAACACTCTATAATGCAAACTAGTTATGGTTATAGTTAGGATTAGAGTTAGGGTTAGAATTAGATTTATAGTAAAATTGCGAGAGGAGCATTTTTTGTTAATAATGTAACAGGGGTTACCCTAGTAAAATTTGAGATATTGACAAATTTTGAAAAGTGTTTTAATATAAAGTGTTATATAACACGGTGTTATGAATATAAGTTTTCAATAAAAAAATAAAAAATAAGAAAAATGATATAAAAGCAATAAATAATAATAATAAGTCGGGATTTTACGTTATACACTCTTTCTGACGATCATCAGTCCCAACTTTTTCATTAACGCCGACCTATGAAAACTTTGTTGTTAGTATATTTGTATATAACAAAAACTCTAACTAAAAGCGTCTTGGATACAGGGTTTCAGATCGTATGTGAGAAGAACTGAAATAGAGATGAAAAAGAACTTTCTCCTTATGGGTTTGACTCTCCAGGTAGAAGACTTTGTTACTATAGAACAAGTAGTAGAGCAACAACTCTGGGGTTTTTTGTCAGAAGGTGTGGAAACAATAGTAGAAACATTCTTTTGGTCGACTGTACTATTCAGCAAAGCATATACTCCTACGCTCTTTGCAAGTTGGGTCTCTTTTTTGCCGCCTCTTTGGCTTTGCGAAATTTCAACAAAGTGGGCATTCTGGCTTACCCCCTACAAAAGATCGACATTGTTTACATCATCCATTTTGGGAATGCGCCTACCTAATTGGAACCAAGTCACGAGTGAGTTCCGGTGCTTGTGGAATAAACAATGAATGACACGTGAGATATAGTAGAGAAAATTCTGAATTGAAATTTCTTTCTAGAATATTCTTTTAGGCGTAGTTTTTTTTCTTACAATGTACATATAATACTTAGGCGGAGCGTTTCTCTGTGCAGTATTATATAATTTTTATCACTATTTCTCTGACCACACTTACTTCTCAATAGAAGGTTCTATTTTTTATTTTTTTCCCCTTTTCTTCTTGTTGGGTTTTTTTTGGTTTTTTTAGTTAGTCGTTCATTCCTATACCTCCATTTTATATTTCCTTTTTAACTATAGTTTCGTTTTCTTACTCCTATTGAAGATTACTTCCAATTTTTTAATTTTTTTTGGGAGTGCACTTTTTGTAGTGTCGGTGGTTCAACAGAGCGGCTAGTAGTTTTACCTACTAGTGCGGCAGGTTACTCTTGGGCGTCTATATAGATAGCCGAGTGGTGCCATTCTTGTAAATTAGATCTATATGTATATGAACTTGTTTCGTTATACTGAAAAACTAATAAAAGTAAATGGCGGGACCGCCAAAGGTGAAAAAAAAAAAATAATAATAATAATAAGTCGAAATAAAAAAAAAATAAGATAAAATAAAAATTTTTTTTAAAAAAGAGAATTAGTTCACGCGATTTTGGTAGGTTTGATATCTGATATGGTTTTCGGCAAATATATTAGTGTACATACGTACAGTACGTACTAGAGTGACCAGTTTACTGCCTGCACAGAATCTGCGCAAATTCTGCTGATTCTGCTCAAAAAAAGCTAAATAAGCAAAAAAAGCAGAATTATCATTATTATATAGTGTTATATATGATAATAAACAATCTTATTAGCGAAGCAGTAATTTAACGGATTTGATTGGTCGATCTGCGGACATTGTCATCTTTGGACATAGATATGGACGTCCGGTCCAGTCCGGTCTATGTCTGTGTCTGTGTCTGCGTGACAACACTGCCTCCAGGTTTTGCCCAACCAATGCTGTCGATAGACCGGCTTCTAGCGTTCTGAAGACAAAAAATCTGGCAATAGATACACTGCCAAGTGTAAATATTGTTTATCTGAGCTTGACAGTAAACCTGAAAAGCTTTATCAACATGTTACCAAGTGCAATAGTTGGTTAGTTGATGATAAAACTAGCTATATTAAAAAAGCCAATTAGCAAACGATTCCTGCTCACAAGAAAGTTAAACATATCCAAGAAGTTACTGTAAATGAAGAAAATAATGATAATCAAGAAAGCTTAATAATAAAATCCGCAAAGCAAGAGAATATCTTGAATTGGTATGCCAGACCTATGCCTCAAACTCAAACAGAAAAACTGCACCTAAAGCTCTTGTATACCATTAGGGGAGTAACAAAAATCAGGTGATTTTTTAGGGGGGGAGGGCGGTAAAAAAAGTTGAAATTATATATAAGAACCTGACTATTTATATATTAAGAAAGAGGGAGGGGGAGTAGGTCTCTGATAAAAAATAATCAGGTGATTAATGATACTGCCCTTATCTATAGTGATTTTTCTTTTAATTTTGCGGAAAACCTTATCTTCATGACTTTTTCCAAGACTTGGCTCCAAGCAACTTACTACCATCTGAAAGTATGCTACGAGGACATATCTTGACAGAGAAATTTTCTAATTGTCTTCAAATCAAGCTGTCCATTATGTCAGCCTTTACTGATGCTATGATTTGCTTGGATGGCTAGACAGATACATCCGGAAACTCTATTTATGGATTTATGATCCTTAAAGAAGTTCAAGAGCATATTATTAACATTATCAACTTAACTGCAAATAGACACAGAGCATTATTTATTAAAGATAAAACTCAAAAAACTCTTATTAGAAATGGATTCCGAATGACGTCGGCTATTGCTTGCATTACTGATAATCCTCCCGTTATGTCGTCAATGAGGAATCTTTTAAAAGTATGCCGGCAATGATACAAATAAAATAAAATTAAAATTAAATAAAATAATAAATAAAATAAATAAATAATCAATTGAATAATGAACATAAAAAGGACTAGTTACACTTATCTTTATAAAAACTTTTCCAGTAGTGATAAGATAGGCGTGCAGAAATTGTCAATTTTGGACAATATACACAGTTAATAAGAATAATTTTAGAATTACCATAAACTGCTACATAAAAAACTCGGGTCTCTTACACTCTACAAATATTAAAACCTAATACTAGACCCGGGTCTAGTACAATAGTGGAGCATTTGTACCATTAGAAGGGAAAATTTAAAAAAGCATGCATATTTTCCATTTATAGTGGGCAGCCTAGATACTTAAAAACCTGCATTTGATTATTGTAGGTTTTAAGATTTACACCTGGGTCAGGGGTCCGATATCTGGGAGCAGTGTTGTATATGGGACAGTTGGGACATACATTGGGACATTTTGGGACATTCTGGGACAATTTTATAAATTGAAATTACTATTTTTTTAAATTAATTTATTAATTATTAAGGCTTGGGACATAGTTGGGACACTTGGAACGCTAGAACGTTGGGACATTGGGACATAGCAAAAAAAGGCTGGAACAGTGAAAATGTACAACACTGTCTGGGAGGGCCTTATATACAGCAATTTATAGTAAAAGAATTTGGATAGTTTCAATTTGCAAACTGGGCTTTTTTTTTCGCTTTGCTTGCATTCTAATAAAATTTATTAATATTATTAAAAAGTATATTAAAAGTAATTTTAAAATAATACTTATAATTTTTGTAGGCAGACTATCCAAATATTATACTGATAAAATGTTGTTTGTACGCATTTAACCTAATCGTGAAGAAAATTGTCGGATTTAACAGCACTATTCCTATTTGCAAAAAAAACCAGAAACTTGTGAATTTTTTCACTGCCTCATATATATGGCTTTACACATTACGCAATTGGCAAAAGGAACAAAGCATACCTCATTTTATAAGTACTTTTTGTGAAACAAGGTGGTATTCTATTTTTAAAGTTTGCTTAGTCGTATCTACTTTTGAGAGAGGTTTTCAATATTGTCTTAGACTTGGTGAAACTGATAAAACAATGTATCCTAAAATTAAAGATGACATTAGAGCTATTATTGATAATAGATACTATTTCGCCAGTAATGACACACTGATTAAGGTGATAAAACCTGTTGTTGATGCAATTGGAAGACTTGAGTCTAGAGAAGTGACCCTGGCTGATATTTTTAAAAAATTGATCTACGTGCATTCAGAAATATCTAATCTTGATGTCCCTATTATGGGCTTAAAATCTCATGCACTTGCTATAATTAGCAATATAGCAAGAGAATTTAGTGATGATATTTATTTTATTGCTTTGTTTTTTTCTCCTACTCACAAAAAAATAGCTATTTCTAGGTACATGAATGAGGAACTTATTAAACGTGGATGTTTAAAGTTAGCCAAAGCCTGGAAATTTACCAAAAACGATGCTAGTCTTCTTTACAAAGAATTAGATTCTTATACATATCCGCTGATTTGATTTTTAGGGGTCTTTTTTCGATAAATGGTTATACAAACTTTTGCCATTAAATGACGTGAAGAATAACAAACGAAACATTCAATAAAAAAAGCTTTTTAACCTTTATATGAGATAGACAAGCAATAAATACTAAAAAAACAACTACACTAAGCCGTAAAAAAAGCACTATCACTAGTTGTTGAAGCGCTCAGGTATATTTGGGTAGTGAACGATCGGTTTGTTATTTGAACGATCGGTTGTATAATGGGTAAGGGTGAATCCGGAAGTAATTTTACAGGAAAACAGCCTTTTTAACCTACTCTTAGCTAATAATAAAACATATAGATATTGCAATATTCTACACTTAATTATGGCTTCAAAGTAAGTTTAAAAGTCCGTTTTTGTAAAAACTCACCTTGTAATAAATTTTAACGACAAATAATTCTCAATTATGATTGGCTAACTTTGGGGTCAAACCAAATCGGCCGATATGATTAATAATGAACCACCTTTCGATTTTCTTTCTAGAAGCCCTCAAAAGTCTCCTCGAACATTTTGGAAAGAATTTGCTAATAAATCTTCTATCCTTCGTCGCTTGGCTTTAAAAGTTATGATGATTGTTCTTCACAGTGCCGTGTGCGAATGACTTTTTTCCTCCCTAGGTCTTACAAAGACAAAGTCAAGAAACCGACTTTCTCCCGACACACTTTCTAGACTCAGACAAATTAAGAATGAGCTTCAAAAAGCCATCCTAAACAAAAAAAAGATTAAACAAAAGAAGCTATCGCTACCCAAACCCATTGAAGAAAACAATAGTAATATGGACGAAGATGATGATGAAGCAAAAGGGCCAGATGAATTGACGAGGATATTGATTATATTGATGTTGAATATGAAGAAACATCTGCAATAGATGAATTTTTCGACCTTACAGAATTTGAAAAAAATCAAGAGACTTTTTTGCTTAAAGAGATCTATGATTATTCTGCACTGCAAAGTTTGGATAATGAAGAAGGCTGGTTTATTGAAGACATTATTTCTTAAACAAATAGTATGTATAAATCTATATACTTATCAAAAGATGCATTTATAAAACTTAAAATCTAAAAAAAAATTTAATCGATCATTTTAGTAAATTGATAATTGAACTTGATTGAGAAAAAAAAAACTTATCTTCCGAAGTATATAATGCCAAGCCTCCTTTATACATATTCGCAAAGTAATAATTTATATTAATTATGTATTAGTAAATTAAAAAAAAATATTTGAAAATTACTTTGTACTGTTTTCTTAAATAAATCTAGCCCACTTTTTTGAGATCGTTAGAGCTTTGGCCATATTATTTGGCTTGAGCGAATTTATTTTAAATCTTTGTATTTTGTTTTGCTTGTATGGCTCTTTAAAATCTGCAGCTTTGAAAAAAACAAATATATATATATAAGCTTATAAAAATCTAAGAACATACCCATGTGTCTAACATTATTGTAGTATTGGAATATAGGAACCGTTCCAAAACTTGCAACATAGATTTGATTAGTCAATTGTCATGTGATCGCACATAATCTAGTTAGGGGCATGCCCTATGGGCATACTAGGCATGCCGTGATCCAAGGCATGCCCATAAAGGCATGCCGATTTTTTTACCTGTGCCTCAAACCCTAGGTACGTGGTATTCATCATAGAACTTAGGTGCACCAAATTAGATATATCTAATTATTAATTGTTTATAGAATACAAATCTTTGTTGATCTTAGGATCCTGTGATTAGAATTTAGTGATTTTAGGCTTGTTAGAATCGTCTCACTAAGGCGAACATTTTGGTAGTTAAATCATCAAAAATGAACTAGTAGATTAAAAGTTATTCAATATTAAAAATTATATATATATAATAATATATATAAATATATATTTATATAATATATTGGTGCAGACGATAGAAACAGCCCATTTTTACATATGTCTTATTTTGAAATAATTGAGTTTAATCATTTGTTTTAATTTTCAGACTAATCCAGGATTAATCAAATTTTGTGATTTTGTTTGGTTAAAGGTAGCAGGTGACTATCGGATAATCTCGTGATGTGCTGGCTCTACGAAGCCTCGTGTAATTTTCTTTTACATTATCTTGATTTTTTATTATGCAAACCAACTTTTATTTATAATTGAAAAATATTAACCATGTCAAAATTTATATGAATCTAATAAAAACTCATTTTTTAAAAAAATGTAAAAATAGCATTTGCGGCTCCGCTGCACAGAGGAATTGGGCTATTTCTATTGTCTGCACCCCATATATTATATTATATATAGGACCTAATAATTGCTTTATCCCACCTACTTAAAAAATCTGATGATAAATGGAACTCCCCTAATCGATACAATACGCTAAAAAGATCGATTCACTCTGAAGGTATAATTTACAAAGATTGCATAGTGTTGAGTCTTAATTTATGTTACTCCTAAGATTTTGCAAGAAAAACCATTCACACAAATGAAGAACTTATACAACTTGGTGTTATCATGTCAGAGATTTCAATTGAATAAAACCCACTTGGTGGTAAATCATCTTACATTAAATATTATTAACCGATTGTGCATAAATTTGTTCCTAGAATTCCTGATTTTGTGTCTAGATGGCCAAGAAGTACATGGATATCGATCCACAAAAAAGCAAGCTAAGATAATCATTCGGTCAATTTATCATCAGATGTCCCAAATTTATAAGAATAGCTGTAATTGTATAATTATCTATGGAGGATTTCTATTATCAATATTTTTATTATTCCTGGAATATCTAAACAATTAGCAATAACAGAGTTGATAAGTTAGAAATTCAGGACTGATAAATTACTGGTGTTGGCTGATACCGGAAGAATAATGAAAATAGCTATAAGAAAAATAAAATTTCAGACTCTCGCTCTACTGACCTGGGCTAGGATACAAAAACTGATAGTATATATTTGTATGATCTATTAGTAGTACTAACTCAACTATCTAATTTTTTTTTCAAATCTCATTATCACCATTAATTCTGGCATAACTAATGGAAACTGAGTTTAATAAGATAAATCATTTTCTTTTCCATTACTCATTTATGCAATAGTAAAATTTGTAAAAAAAAATATATAGCTACCGGAACAGTATGGTATAGTTTTCTAATTAAAAAATCATATTATACTAATTCAATATACAGTAATAATATCTAGTATTTTAATACATACCATAACTATAATTTATTTAACTGAGTTCAAAAATATATAGTATAACTATTTTGAATTGGAGTTTTCCAACATTTTCTAAGCTTACATTCTTCTGTTCCTGACAATGTCACGCAGCTACTTATCTAGTATTATTTAAAAAAAATTTTTTATTATAGAAAAAAAAAGCCGCACACCCGCATCATTGATCACTGTTCCATGATATGAAAACCAAGTATATAATTTTGTGCAGCCTAACTTACATCTATAAATTTTTTTTGCTTTTTATTTGATATAAATTGGTAATTTCGTTCATTTACAGAATTGGCCAATCAGATTTTTACAAAATAAACAAGTGATCTAAAAATGATCTACCAATCAGACGAATTTTCTCCTATGAATTGGCTAGTTAATAAATTTTTACTAATTCGGATTATAACCGGATTCATCCAGATACATAAAAGAGAATCCGAATTTAATCCGGATTGCTTTATTGAAGCTCTAAGTCGTATTAATATGTAAATGCAAATAATTTTTATGCTTTCAACTAATCGGATGCAAATAAAATAAATACTTAAATAGTCATGAATTAACTTAAATTAATAAAAATTCTTTATATTTACAACATTAACGTGATTAAATAGTATATCTTATGAATAGCTTATTTTAAACGTTTAGGTTAATGAATATTTACCGATTGAAATTAAAAGCAATATTCATGAATAGATTATTTAAATACTTAGATTATCGAACTTTGATTTATTTGGATCAACAATCTTTGTAATTTTTTGGGTCCCATGAGTCCGCGAATACAACATAAATAGCCACCCTATGTTCGTCATATTTTATGAAATTTATTTATCTATAAAAGGGAAATACGGTGAATAATTAATTGAGTTCCATGAAATATAATGAAGTCGAAGTGACTACTGTATTATAATCACAGGACTTGCGGAACTCAAAAATAAAAAAAAGAATTAAACAGTCAATATTTATGATTTTCAATGCTTAGATTAATAAACATCCTTTATATTCGTGGATTATTATGATAAATTGCGAATAACTTATTTTAGAACTTAGATTAATAAATGTTTTTTATACCACTAAGTTCTATATGTAAGTGAAATTAAATAGTAAATATCATAACTCGAATAACTTAATTCAGACCTAGATTATGAAATGTTTTTATATTCACTAAGTGTTATAAAATATATAAAATTAAATAATAATATTAATAATTCGAATGGCTTATTTAAATGCATAACCTCGATAAATATTATTAAAATTTGTAAGCCTCTATATGACTTGGATCAATATCTGACCCGTCTGGACCACTATTATATGACTGGGTCGGGTCTCTAGGCACAGCATCCGATCATACACAAATATTAAATGACCCGATTGCAAATGACTCGGGCCGTTCCTAAATGACCCAGGTCATTTTCAAATGACCTCAGTTATTTGGTCACGAGTCATTTTCAAATGACCCGGAATTTAAATGACCGTAATGACCAGCCATTCTGAAGTCATTTCAGGTCATTTGCAAAATAGGCAAATGACCAGGTCTTTTACCATCCCTGCCATACTGTAATTTCCCATACTATATTTACAGTAAATCACCACAATAATCGGTAAGTTTTGTAACAAAATTTTACAGTAAATTGTGATAGAAACCACAACTGTTAATTCCAATACGAGCTAACTCAAAACCATACTGCATTGGGTGTTCGATACACTATGAAAATCAATCTATATGAGGTATAATATAAAATTCTAATAAATGATTTTTCCTGATTAACCAATCTAGAGTTCCAATCAGGATAGCGTTTATCCAAATAATTATCGGATATCCGGGTGACACCCACCCGGGTCAAATCACTACAGCACTAGTAACAACTAAAAAAAACACTTCCATTAATTTGCTATAGAACTTCCTAATTAAATTCGATCTTGATCTTTTGATACACAAAAATTAATTATATTTGCATAGCTCACTGCATTTGCCTGACACGTTTCTTGTTAATTTATTAAATTCGATATTTGAAATAAACTATTCAAATTTGGTATACACAGTGGCTCTCGATATAACGTAGTACCTTGGGCACATAGTGAGGAATTTTTTAAAATCCGCTTTATCGTGAGTTTTATTAGTAAATCCATTATATCAAGTAGTATTTATTATGATGTGGATTTGAACCTTGATCCATTATATCAAGATTTTACTTAGTCCCCGTTATATCAAGAGTCCGTTATATCAAGAGCCACTGTGTATTTCAAATAAAACAGCTTCATATTAGCATTTGTAACCAAATTCGAGTAAAGTGATGGCATTTTGTGCTCTTATAGAATCCGGATTCAGTAATTGAATTCCAGATTCGGATTATCCGGATACACAAAGTAGGATCCGAATTTAATCCGGATGGCCCTTAAAGAATAGGATCGAAACACTACCAAAAACTACTACCTTGCCTAAACTACCCCGAAACTCTGCTACCCGCTCAGCCAAATCTAACACGCCTTTTTCGACGCGACTTAACCTAAATTTTAGTTACACGAAGTACTATCGTTCAAGCGACAGACTCACCGAAATCCCGTGCTGTCATCGCATTGGCAATATTGAGATTTCAGAATTAAATAAAGATACTATTTGCGAACAAATTAAAAAAAAAAAGAATTGGATACATCCAGAATTGCACAAATAATGCGATTTAACCGAAAAAATTTTTTTGTTGCATTATTTTTGATTGCCACTGTATAATCAATTTAATCCAATAAGGCAATAATAATGCACTAATATTCAGATATAAAACTTTTGAGAAATCGATTCTTATATCAACTCGTTAAAAGACATCGAAGTCTGAGCTTTTATTCAAAGCGTAAAACGACAGCCCTTTTATATCTTTTACATTCTTAAGAGGAAACTAAAATCGCACCTTTCGAAATTACGTTTCTTTTGAGAACTCATTTTCGAAATTGCAACTCTCTTCGCTACCTTAAAACTTAAATAATTATAGAATGATAACATGTAATACTATCACTGTACATACTTTATAAAGCGCCATAAGCGCACCTTATATATTAAGGTAAATTCAAAAAAAAAAAAATTGCAACTCAATTTCCCATCGGCCGCTCGATTATAATTTACCCAATTCGGTTAGGAATAACATGTGATAATAACAAATATACAACCGTTCACGTTACTATCTATCACCCGATTAGAGAAACCAAACAAAGGGCAATGTTAGAGAGCACAAGGGTATTAAGAAAAAAAAGACCCGATTAGGCAAATCATTTAATTATGTTACGAGGGACCGTAACGATTCACAGCAAAAGAAAAAATCATATTATGTCAAGGCCAATATATTACGCGTTGTTATCGCTTATCGTTACACCAACTACTAATCATAACCATACGCAACTACTTTCGTGTTTCCGACTATACTTTAACAGGGGATCAGGTACAAAATCTCTACGTGGCACTAATTAATCACAAAATTGCAAGTATACATTAGAACAAGTTGCGTAAGCTACAGTAAATTACACTTTATCAGAGCATTTTCTGTAAATCAAAACGTCAAATGAAGACTTGACAAAAGAACGATTAGCAAAAGATATTGGATCATCAGAAGAAATTATTCAAATAATCGATTTTTTTAATCAATTTAATTATCAAAAATCGGCAGACATGAGCGATTCAGACGGAATGTACTGGCTTGGTTATTGTTATGAATACGGAATTGGTGTTGAAAAGGATGAAAACAAGGCATTCATTTATTATCAAAAATCAGCAGACATGAATAATTCTAACGGAATGTATCAAGTTGGCTATTGTTATTATTTAGGAATCGGTGTTGAAATCGATAAACACAAAGCATTTATGTACTATCTCAAATCAGCTAAGAGAAGTAATTCAATGGGAATTTTCAAAACTGCCATTTGTTACTATTATGGAATCGGCGTAGAAAAGAATTATAATAAATTTATGGAATGGATTAAAAAGTAAGTTAATTTTTGATATTTTTTTGTTATAATGTTTTGTAAATTTTTATTTTAAAATTGAGAATACCTTATATAATTTTAATATCAATTTAATAATCAGGGAGTAAGCATTAAGAACGTCTATTTTATCTATATATCTGCTACTTAAATCCATAATGTTTATTACTTGTGTTAATTTAGCCCGTGAGTATTAAGAACATTTTATTAATTTCTAGTAATAAAAACAGTCAAATAGATTCCTTACTTACCATTACGTAACAAATCATTTCATTTGCTTAACTATATCACTTAGAATGTGAGTATAGAGAACATTATTAATTTTTAGAAACAAAACAGCAAAACAAGTTCACAAAACAAGAACATAAATACTTATATACTATTACATACAAACCATTTCATTCGCATTAACTATTTCGCTTAGCATGTGAGTATAAAGAACGTTTATTAATTTCTAGAAATAAAAGCAGCAAAACAGATTCACAAAACAAGAGCATAAATACTTATTTACTATTACGTACAAATCATTTCATTCTTATTAACTATCTCGCTTAGCATGTGAGTATAAAGAACATTTATTAATTTCTAGAAATAAAAATACAGTAGTCAAATAGATTCGCAACTCAAGAACATAAATACTTATTTACTATTACGTACAAATCATTTATTCAGTGAGTGAGTATAAAGAACATTTATTAATTCTAGAAATAAAACAAGTTTATTTACCGTTAATCTCAAATCACTTCATTCGCATTAATTTAGTTTGTGAGTATAAAGATCATTTATTCATTTATAGAAATAAAAACAGCACAATAAGTTCACAAAACAAAGAACAAAGATACTTATTTACCATTACGTACAAATCATTTCATTCGCATTAATCATTTTATTCAGTGGGTGAGTATAAAGAACATTTATTAATTTCTAGAAATAAGAACAGTAAAACAACTTCACAAAACAATACTTATTTATCTTACGTGCAAATTAATCCATTCGCATTAATCATTTCATTTAGCGAGTAAGTTTAAAGAACATTTATTATTTCTCGAAATAAAAACAGCAAAATAGTCACAAGAACTTATTTACCATTATGTACAAACCATTTCATTCGCATTAATTTAGCTAGTGAGTATAAAGAACGTTTATTAAAACAAGTTCACAAGATAAGAACACAAATACTTATTTACCATTACGCACAAATCATTTCATTCGGATTAATTTAGTTTGTAAGTATAAAGAAAGTTATTTAATTTCTAGTAATAAAAACGGCAAAACAAGTTCGCAATCAAGAACATAGTTACGTACAAATCATTTCATTCGCATTAATCATCCCACTTAGCGAGTGAGTATAAAGAACATTTATTAATTTCTAGAATTAAAACAGTCTATTAGATTCGCAAATCAAGAATATAAGCACTTATTTGCCATTACTTACAAATCATTTCATTCACATTAATTATTTCATTCAGCGAGTGAGTATAAAGAACATTTATTTAATTTCTAGAAATGAAACTACTTCACAAAACCAGGACATAAATATTTGTTTACCATTACGTACAAATCATTTCATTCGCATTAATCATCTTACTTAGCGCGTAAGTATAAAGATCACTTCATTTATTCATTTCTAAGAAAAAAAAAACAACAAAAAACTTCACAAAACTTACGTACAAATCATTTTATTCGCATTAAACATCTTACTTAGCGCGTAAGTATAAAGAACTTTTATTAATCTCTATGAATAAAAGCAGTCAAATAGATTCGCAACTCAAGAACATAAATACTTGTTTACCATTACGTACTATCTCGCTTAGTGTGTGAGTATAAAGAACATTTATTAAACAAGTTCACAAAACAAGAACACAAATACTTATTTGCCATTACATACAAATCATTTCATTCGCATTAATTTAGTTTGTGAGTATAAAGAACATTTATTAATTTCTAGAAATAAAGACAGCAGAACAACTTTACAAAATAAGAACATAAATACTTATTTACTATTATGTGCAAATCATTTCATTTGCATTAATCATTCATTTAGCGAGTGAGTATAAAGAATATTTATTAATTTCTAGAAATAAAAACAAAAAAGCAAAAAAAGAACATAAATATTTATTTACGATTACGTACAAATCATTTCATTCGTATTAATTTAGTCCGTGAGTATAAAGAATATTATTAATTTTTAGAAATAAAAACAGCAAAAAAGTTCATGAAAAAAGAACACAAATACTTATTTACCATTACGAGCAAATCATTTCATTCGCATTAATTTAGTTAGTGAGTATAAAGAACAGAAATAAACCAGTTGAATCTATTTGCAACTCAAGAAAATGAGCACTTATTTACCATTATTTACAAATCATTTCATTCTTTCATTCAGCGAGTAAGTATAAAGAGCATCTATTAATTTCTAGAAATAAACAAGTTCATAAAACAAGAACATAAATATTTTTTATTTAGCGCGTAAGTATAAAGAATTTTTACTAATTTCTAGAAATAAAAACAGTCAAATAGATTCACAATTCAAGAACACAAATACTTATTTACCAACCATCTTATTCGCATTTATCATTTCATTCAGCGAGTGAGTATAAAAAACATTTATTAATTTCTAGAATAAAAACAGCAAAACATATTTGTTTACCATTACTTTCAAATCATTTCATTCGCATTAATTTTAGTTTGTGAGTATAAAGAGCATTTATTCATTTCTTGAAACATAAATACTAATTTACTATTACTTTCATTTGCATTAATCATTTCGTTCAGTGAGTGAGTATAAAGAACATTTATTAATTTTTAGAAATAAAAACAGCAAAATAATTTCATAAAACAAGAATATAAATACTTATTTACCTTACGAAAATCATTTTATTCGCATTAATTTAGTCGGTGAGTATAAAGAACATTTATTAATTTTTAGAAATAAAAACAGCAAAACAAGTTCACAAACAAGAACATAAATACTTATTTACTATTACGTACAAACCTTTCATTCGTGTTAATCATTTCATTCAGCGAGTAAGTATAAGCATTTGAGTGTCGCCAAGGGAAAACATCGATCTGAAAATTATAGATTATTATTCAGCGAACTTAGCCCCTGATGAACGACATACAATACGTAATTAAGATGATAATATAAAAATATAAAAAGAAAATAAAGTATCAATATGATGAATAATTTTATAATCAAGACACATGAAACTGAAACGACTAGAAGACTGCCATCACTGATGAATCACTGATGAATCATTGATGATTTTTCAGGCTAAGTTCGCCGAATAATAAACTATAATTTCCAGATCGAGGTTTTCCCTTGATGGCTCTCATTTATTAATTTCTAGAAATAAACAGCAAAACAACTTCAAAACAGGAACCTAAACACTTATTTGCCATTATGTACAAATCATTTCATTCAAATTAATTTAGTTAGTGAGTATAAAGGACATTAATTTCTACAGCAAAACAACTTCAAAATAAATCAAGAACATAAATGCTTATTTACTCTTACGTACAAATCATTTCATTCACATTAATCATCCACTCAGCGAGTTAGTATAAAGAACGTTTATTAATTTCTAGAAATAAAAACAGTCAAATAGATTTCTTATTTACCCATTATGAACAATCATTTCATTCAGCGAGTGAGTATAAAAGAACATTTATTAATTTCTAGAAATAAAAAACAGCAAAAAATTTCATAAAACAAGAAGAACATATATGCTTATTTATTATTACGTACAAATTATTTCGTTCGCATTAATTTAGCCGGTGCGTATAAAGAACATTTATTAATTTCTAGGAATAAAAACCGCAAAATAAGTTGATAAATCAAGAACATAAATGCTTATTTACCATTACGAACAAATCATTTATTCGCATTAATTTAGTCTGTGAGTATAAAGAATTTCTAGAAATAAAAACAGTCAAATAAATTCGTAACTCAAGAACATAAATACTTATTTACCATTACGTACAAATCATTTCATTCACGTTAACTTTCTCGCTTAGCATGTAAGTAAAAATAACATTTAATAATTTCTAGAAATAAAACCAGAAAAACGATTCACAAAACAAATAAATACTTATTTACCATTACGTGAAATCATCTTATCATTTCATTCAGTGTGTGAGTATAAAGAACTTTTATTAATTTCTAAAAAATAATAACAGATAACGGTAAAACAAATCAATATAAATACTTATTTACCACTACATACAAATCATTTCATTCGAATTAATTTAGACGGTAAGCATAAAAATTATTTACATTCGATATAAAGTAATAGCATGACTAATAAAATAATACCATGTAATTGTAAAGCTCATCTAAATATGGAAAATGCGCACATTGTAATGAAGATAACACGAATAAAGCATGGTGTCTGACATGTGATCCCGACATAACTATTCAAGGATGGACAAGTGGAAATAAAGCTATTTATGAGTGCATCAGAGAGATTCAACTTAGAACCTTTAAATATGAGGATGTAATTGATTGGATTCCATTCAATAGATTATCTGATGTCAAAGAAATTGGCAAAGGAGGATTTGGCTTTGTATATTCAGCAACCTGGTTGGATGGCATACGTAAAATTGATGTCAGTGATGATAATTATGTAAAAGCGCGTGAACCATCTAGCACCGTTGCACTCAAGACGTTGGCCAGTTCTAAAGAAAATGATTTTGATTTTTTAAAAGAAGTTAGTTTTTTACTTTGATAATTTATCTAGTAGATATTGAACTAATTTATTGTTTAAACCTTAAGTTTAAAAGTCTTACGAAATGCAAATTAAACTACGGCAAACTCGCAATATACGGAATAACTCAAAATACAGAAACAAATGAATACCTGATGGTATTTCAGTATGCCAATAATGGAAGTCTTCGTAAATATTTAAACGAAAAATTTAGTGAACTTACATGGCAGACTAAATTACAAATACTTAAAGATATCTCAGATGACTTAGATTCTATTCACAGATTCGCAAAATACATTCATGCTGATTTTCACAGTGGTAATATTTTGCAAGACCAATGCACTAATAAAAATGCACAATCTTATATCACTGATTTAGGATTGTCTAGGAAAAAAGATGAGTGTATTTCAGAAGGAGATATTTATGGAGTTATGCCCTACGTTGCTCCTGAAGTTTTATCAGGCAAGCAGCAGTTTACACAAGCGGCAGATATTTATGGGTTTGGTATTATTATGGCAGAAATATCAACCGGACAAAGACCTTTTGATGGTTATGAGTTCAATGTAAAACTTGCAATCAAGATTTGCAATGGATTACGACCAGAGTTTGCTCCTGGAACACCTAAATCCTACATTGAATTGGCCGAGAAATGCATGAATTCTAATCCACAAAAACGGCCTAGTGCTTTGGATATTTATCGTATAATTAATAATTGGCTTAAGAAGATAGAAAGTTCACATAATGATGAAATTAAAAAGCAATTCTTGGATGCTGATAAAATTACTAAATCATTTCCAATACCAAAGCATCCTGATGATATGTACACTAGTAAAATTATTAGCACAAAATCAATTTCAAATGCAATTATAGGTATTTATTTAAACTAATATACTAAAAATTGTGTTATATTAATTTATTTAAAATAATAATTATTTATTTAAATTTGTCTTAAGCTGATTCTGCTCAAGTTAATCTTCATTTTGATGAAGTTTGAAAGCTTTGGTATATATGCAACAATAAATCTATCTTATTAGTTAAATTATATTTAGCTACTGTACTAATAATTAAAGCTAAAATTGTATAACTCTATTTTAAAAACTGCTCTAGAGTATTATCAAAAGTTTTATCTTTATACAATACTAGTACATTTATACTATATATAGAATAGTTAGTAAAAATATTTAAGTTTTTGTTTATCTTTATATTTTTAGTAGTTTGTTAATATTTAAATAACAAAAATAATAAGTATTTGATTATTTTAAAATTGTAAGTATTTGATTATTTTAAAATTTATAATTATTAATATTAAATTTTTTTTAGAATTTAATTAGTAGTTAATTATCAAATAATAATAAATAAAATAAAAATATTGCTGTTAGCACTATAGATATATCTGTTAGTAGTACTGCCAAAATAACAAATAATCTTGTTATTTGGCAGTTCATGCAATTATCAGTTATTTAGCAAGTGCAATTATTGTAAACTACCAAATAATGCTGTTATTGTATACTACATAGTCAATAACTTATTTATTTGTCAACAAATTTAATATGTAAGCTTCTAGGCCTCTTTGGGCCCAGAAGCTAACATCTTAAATTTCATAGCCAGATAATAAATTATTTTATAAATAATTCTTGTTATTGGCTACTTCATATCTGAGTTTCTCTATACTTCTTTCAGCCTTTCTAAATAGAAGATCTGCTACTAAAATTCTAAAAAAAGATTTCCAAAAGAACATAATACCAACTAAGATAAGCTAGTATTAGTTATAAGACTAGTTGATTTAGTTAGTATTATTTTTTTTTGAGAATTTGTTTTCAGGATTTAGTGATGAACTAATTAGATCACCTATATAAGTTTTCACCTCAAGGTTTAGAAGTTTTGAAACAATTTATTGTATAGTTTTAGTATTAAAATTAGTAAATTGGTTTGTTTTAGCTTTCGAATTATTAGTTACCACTTTTTCACTATATATAGAAAGTTATTAGTTTTAACAGGATCAGTTTTGACAGGGTAGACTGTAGGTGTTTATCGAGATATCTTCACTTTAAGTTTAAAAAAAAACTTAAATAATTATCAAAATAGAAGCTATAACAAAGTTTTTAAAGTTTGAGTAAAGATATTTTAATAACATCTATTTAAAATTTAGTAAAAATTAAAATAAAAAAAGTTTATTAATTTTAAATAGATAGTTGTCAAGATATCTTTGCTCAAAGTTTAGAAAAAAAAACTAATAACTTCAAAGCAAAAATTGTAGCAAAGATTTTCAAAACTTTAAGCAAAGATATCTCAACAACTACCTATCTACAATTAATCAAAATTTTTTGTTCTAATTCTATATATTTGTATAATTAAATAAAAAAAATTATTAATTTTAGATAGCAGTCATTCACTTAAAGTTTAGAAAAAACTTAAATAACTTTCAAAACAAACTATAGCAAAGTTTTTTCAAACTTTAAGCAAAAATATATCAACAACCAACTATCTAAAATTATTGAAAGTTTTTTTTTAATTCTATATACTTGTATATTAAAATATTTTTTTAGTTTTAGATAGTGTTTGTTGAAAAGTATAAATAATGTAACAAATAATTAGCACAAATACTATATTTTGTTAAATAATCAATAATTATTAAATTATTATAACTTGTGTATATTATTTTGCAAAAATTAATAGTATAATTATTGAGCATATTTAAAATGTATGCAGATTGTGGCTAGGGTTTCTTAAAGTCAAATCAAATTGAATATTAGGGATATTTAAATTTGATCAAATCGAATAAACCCTTGATTTAAATTTGATTTAATTAAATCAAATTTATTTGTAATTTTTAAAAAATTTTAAAATTTTGGTTGCTTTTCAAAATTTTTAATTTACACAAAATTTTACTAAGTTAATTGATATTTTGTATTACAGTAAGTGAAAAATGTTCTTCTAATCAAAATAGCACTAGTTTTATAAAATGAAAAGACAGTTGTTTTAATAAAATTTTGCATAAATAGCTATCAGTTAACTGCTATTTTGAATAAGTTTTTTATATATATAGTATGGGACAGCAAGAAAGAACCCCGAGCAATTTATAAATAGCTAACAATTTTAAAAAATTGTCATATATTTTTAAAAATGAGAAAGATCACAGAAAAACAGTCAAAAATAAGCATTAATATTACTAAATATAGAAAGATCTATACAAAAATAGTTAAAAATAATCAAAAGCAAATTGTCATCTATTTATGTATAGCTCGGGGTCCTAGCAAGAGACATCCAATGTTTATTAAGAAAACTTTAAAGTATTATAACTTTTGTAAAACAAGCTAAATCAAAAAACCCTCTAACAAATTGATAGATCTTTAAATAAACTATATTTTTGTCAGAGGATTGTTTTATTTTTTGTTTTGAAGAAGTTATAAGGAATTAAAATTTATATAAGTTCAAAAAATTGGCATTTAATATTTAAAAAAAACTATATATAGGTTTTTAACCAATCAAAATCAATTCTACAAAATTAGCCAATCATAATTGATTATATAAGCACCCAAAATTGGTACCTATATATAGTCAGATCTCTCTAAATCCACTCTCTCTAAGTGCACACCCTTTCTAAGTGCTAGCCCAAATATATACTTGATCTCTATAAATGCACTTTTTCTTATTATTTTGTAAATGCATGTTATGAAAGTGTAATTCCAAGGGCATGCACTTAGAAAGGTCTGACTGTATATTTATAGTATATTTATTAAATGTTTTTTGCTGTCCTGCACTAGCTCCCGTACTGTATAAATTTATAAAAAAAATATATAAAACTACTATGAACTTTAAATTTTTGATTTCTTCTTTTACATACTGTATGTGTCTGAAATTAAGCTACCTTTTTGGCCAAAAACCTACACAAAAAATCGTAAAGTAGCTAATTTTTAAAATATTGAATTTTTTAAAAAAATTAAAAATGTACTAATAAAAAGTTGTCCAAATGATACCAAATTTTTACTGTAAGTATATTTTGATGCACTAAACAACTTTACTTAATTGAACTTTTGAAGTTTACTTAGTAAAAAAAAGTTTTATATATAGCAACTGCTAACGAATTTTTTAAGATTTTTAAAAAAAATTAGAGGGTAGCTTATCTGTTATTTTAGATAGTAGCTTATTTTTGGACATATATGGTATTAACTTAAAATTAAATCTTTCAGAAATATAGAACAAGAAGAGAAGAAAAAATTGAGCTTAAAAATTGAATTAAAATTTCACTGATCTTGCACAAAGCAAAAATATAATTTTGCCAAAAATAAATATTTAATAATTTTAAAATAATGAGTATATGTAAAATTATGATCTAGAATGTGACAATATAGAGAAGCTGTCTGGCTATCACCCCCAAGCGGCAGGTCTAGAGTTCAAATCTCACTAGAGATAAATTGGAAAATAGGCTTGTGTTATGGTAACATTTGTTCATTGATCGGTTGGGTATATTACTTGTAACCTTGGTACTACTATCTCGAATAGGAGCTTCGGTATAGTTGTGTAAGTTATACAGACAAATCCAAGGGACCGGAACAATTGAAACCCATTTGGCAAGTCCCAAGTGGAGAGGTAGCTGGACTTTCGATGGTATCGGGGAAAAGGATCTTAGTAGTGACTGACTGAGAAAACTGAACAGGCAAGAGCCCCTATGGCAAAGAGGGCCCACCAACCTGGCCACCGGAGTCACACCAGAGGAAAAAGGCATGTGTTATAGGAGGATGAACCAAGGAAAGAGAGACCTTAGGCACCTAAAGCCTGGCAGACCAATCCTTTCTGACCAACTGAATTGGTAGTCTGAAATGACAAGGGAAAAAGATCCAAAGAGTAACTGACTAGGTACTAGGGTTCAGTGAACTTCGCAAGGGCAGATGAAACTGATTGGCCAATAAGAAATGGAAGCATGGAGGCATGTATATGTAAAGACCCAATGGAGCTCTAGGTTACCCATATGGGAGTCTTCAGACGCCAAGAGGATTTGGAACCACCAATATGGGTATATGCTAGTATAAGTGCATGCAGTGGTAACCAGGTTCTCCCTAGCCTCATGATGCTATCCAACTATATTCAGCACTGGAAGCATTTGTGAAACATGCCCAGAGACCTTGCCACTATAGCAGGAAATACAGTCGTTCGCATATTTCCAAATTCAGAACGTTAAATCCTGGGTCCTCAAGTTGCAGAAAACCAGCTGGTTGCGGCAGCATACAGGCTTGAGATACTTCTCCAATGAGGTAAAGGCAGCTGTATGGCTTGAAATATAAACCCCGAGAAGTACGCTAGTAAGGGTTTTTTGGGACACCAGATTGCAAGTATACCAATTTGAAAGCATAAAGCGCCTACCTGGCAACACACACCAAATTGGAAGTGATAAATTAGGAAATGTAGGCAAAGTGGCGGACATGTGGACACTAATTGTTAGTTGAAAAGAGGCGTACAAATCCAGATCAACTATATAAATAGGAATATAGAAGGCTCTGGTGGGGTTTAGCCATGGATAAAAAGGTTTAGCCTGAAGTCCTAGTCTCAATACTTGTATATAATATGTATGTACTTACAGCACTACTATAAGTCAATCTACTTAATTACTAATCTGGATAAAATTGGCACTATTTTAATATTAGAATTTGGGAAAATTACTATGTTTTTCATTATATGCTGAAATCTGACAACCGTGACTATGGAAGTAATTTTTTTATTAAGTTAATAGCACAAGTATATTAATTGAAAGTTGTAGAGCTCACTGAGACGCATCTAATGGTAGTTAGTTCATTCAAATTGGCCTAGTGTTTGCTGAGATATCGCTAAAAAACGATTGGCCAACTATATAAAATTTCTAGTTTGTTTATATAGAATTTTATATAGTTGGCCAATCGTTTTTTAGCAATATTTCAACATACACTAGGCCAATTTGAATGATCTAACCACCATTAGATGCGTCTTAGTGAGCTCTACAACTTTCAATTAATTGACTTGTGCTGTTAACTTAATAAAAAAATTACTTCCATAGTCACGGTTGTCAGATTTTAGCATATAATAAAAAGCTTATATTGTACTTATCCCCAAAATTTACTATTGTCCCAATATAGTAATAGTGCCAATCTTATCCGGATCATCAATTAAGTATTAATAAAGTTTGGGCAGGAGCTATACTCTTAATATTAAAAAAAAAATAAATAAAATTATAATCTAAACAACGTTACTTAGACAATAGAAATAGGTTACCTTGTAAGAAAAATAGATTACCTATATACTAAAGTTTTTAAGAGTAGAGTATTTTATATGATCTACATTATAGTAAAATAATGGCATAGCTACAAGATATAGATCATTAGTACAACAAACTAAAAATAGCAACTTATTGTATATTAGCCAATCAAATTATTACATTTACTACGAACGAAAATTAAATATTTTCGAACTATACTAATTTTTTTTATTTTATCTAATTTTTTTTTTTCTCTTAGGCAAGACTTGCCAAATATGACCTCTTTGATTTTATTATACTACTAAAAAAAATAGTACAAACTCATTAGACAAAAAATAATGCAGCACTGGCATCATCTGATTTAGCTAAACTAAACCAAATGCGAATTGTGCACGGCATTTCGGGAGACACCGACTAGTCCATCAGCCTCGCTTCACCATACAAGGGCATTTCCCGGAGGAAATATCCTTGGAGGTGGAAGGAAAAAACTAAACTACTAAGGGCAAAATAAAAAAAGGAGTAGAAAGTAAAAAAAGAAAACAAAAAAAAAAACAAGAAAACAAATGATAGAAAAAAAAAAAAAAGCAAGGCCTCAGGTTAATTAAGACCTGGCACCAAGTGGACTATTTTAAAAATTATATGATACTAAGAAAAGTAGTCTCTACTCTAACTAAACTCAAATTATCATATGTAGGCGAAAAACTATTACTAGAAAAAATGGCCTCTAACCTAAAAAAACTATAGAGATAGATGTGTAAAAAAAACTCCGGCTATAGGAACATTCTAGAACGAAATTTCATTTTAAAGTTTTCTCAAATACGTGTTGTTTGTTGTTTATTCCGAAAAACTGAAATCTACTTGTGACTTCATTCCAATATGGTAGCCGCATTTCCAAATTGGCAGAAGTAAACATTGTCGATCTTTTGGTGGGGGTAAGCCAGAATGCCCACTTTATCAAAATTTCGAAAAAGACCAAAAAGACAAGAAAAGTTCCAAGAGGTCCAACTTGTTTCGTGGGTTTAAAACCATGTAAGTTTTGTAGTCTACAAAAAAATATGCAGCTTTTATAAAGTTCAAAAATGTTTGAGCTTGATGATAAAGACTTCCGGTTACTTAATAACCAATTACTATTCGATAGTTTTTGTGATTTACTTCAGGGAGACCTATCCCAAGACTTCTTTTTCAGCTCTTTTTCAGTTGCCCCGAGTAGAACTCTTGTTCCCGAATACTCCAAAAAAAGTTTTGTAGTAAGAGGTTGCATATTATCTATAGATTTCTACAGTTCAGTTGTCATGGAAAAGTTGGTCCAGATGATCGTCAGAAAGAGTTGTATTTTAACTAATTTTTACCAATATAATAGTAAATAATTATATAATAAAATGCTTTTTATACTCATTATAGGTATACAATTAAAAATTTTAGCCTTTTAAAACTATCTAATTTGACCATCACCCATGTTTTAATATGACTATATAATCTATAAATAGATCTATTAATAACCACTTTTTTTTACAAATAGTTTCTAGCTAACCCCAAAAATTTCTAAACATTATAGTTTTTCACAATATAATTAATTGTAAACAAGTGGTTGAAATCGTTATCTACTAACTTTTTTTAAAAAAAATTTTTATTTAATAAAGTTTGCTTGTAATGCATATTTTTGAAGCCCAATGTGTAAAGTTAAATTTTGTTTAAATACTAGATCGTGAAATTGTACTAGGTATACGATTTATGATATAATTGACCGAGTTAAATATATTAATTTTTAAATAAAAAATCTTACTAAAAAATATCTATTTGTTATTTGCTTTTTGATTGGATCCGAAGTGAATATAATTGGAGTTTATTTCGAAATTGCTGTTTTTGTTATACATGATTATATGCAATTGATTAGTTGCATATGATTTGGGCTAGAGTCAATTATATGATATCTTCGTTATTTGATTGGCCAACTAACGTGGGATATATATCTCCTGCAGTATGATATCTCTCGCAGGTAATAATATGAATCAAAAATAGATTAATCGATTAGTTGATCGAGTTGGCAACTAATCGATTGACTATTACAACCCTGATTTTAATGATTAACCAACTAATTGATTTATCGATTAATCGATATTCAACTAATCGATTAATTGATTAACTAATTAATCAATTATTCAATTAGTTGGTTAATCAGATTAGTTGTCTATATACCAATATATACTATACTGAATAAAAAGTATATAGAGATTGTACATTCAGTACATATCAGATATTTAACTAATTGATTAGTCGATTAATTAACTAATCGACCAATCAATTAACTGATTAATCGATTAATTGATTAACTGATTAATCAATTAATCGATTAGTTGATTAGTTAAATATAATCAACTATTAATCGATTTTTTAAAAATTTTCAACTAACTAATCAATTATGATTTTTTGTCCAATTCATAGCACTACTCGTGGGAGATGCCTAAAAGCACCCTAATTTTATATATAATTTATAAATGTTGTACTCTACCTTTAACTTTTATTTTAACTTAGTAAGTTTTATTTTTAGCATTCATTTACTAGTCATATGAGCTAATTTAATTCATTTGTCAATTATTTGTTATATAACAAAATCGTGACATAACAAAAAATCTATTTTTAGATAGATTTCAATAATGACTATGTGATTAATTGGGGGTTAATTGTGACAATCTAGAAAAAAACCAGTTTTTTTGTTGTTTTTCCTTTTTTAGATCAAGCCACAATCAAGCCGCTAGATCCAAAATAGGAAGCTAAGTTATATATAATCTATTTATAAAAAACAAATACATTGGTTAATTTAAAAATTGATGTGCAATTCAAAAATATCACACTAATGAAAATGAATCAAATTAGCCTATATGTTTTTACAACTTTCGATTTCATTAGTTTCATAAATTTTAATGCTAATTATTATGGCAAATTAAAATGAAATTCAGATTAAAATGAAATTATAATATAAAATCTTGAAAATTAAAATTTTTTGGGATGCATTTTTTAGGGTTAGGGGTTAGGGTTAGGGTTCATTTTAAAGTAAAGTTATAATAAACAAGTATTTGTGGGTTTTAGAAGGTTAGCAGGTTAAGTAGAAAATATAGATTTCATTTTAAATTATGATCTGCAACAATTATTAACTATTCAATATCATGCTTATATAATCTAATCAGAATTTTTCATTCATTTTTTTAATGCAACTAAATATATCTCATATGTTCAGTACGTACAGTACAACGTATGTACTTTTTATTTTTTTTGATTACAATCTAAATTAATTAGCTAAACTTTGAAACTTTGGTTAAATTATGCTTTTGATAAATAAATTTGTCTAATCAATAGTATAAAATAATAAAAACAATAATATAAAGAAAAGTAATAAATGTAAGCAATAGGTGAAGGATAGTTAATTTATTAGACAAGTATTTTAGAGAATTATTATTTAATTCTAAATACAGGCAAGTTAATTCATATTATAGCGCTTTGCAAAAAGATGTGGCCTCATAATTTTTGGAATGATGAGATTCTAAATACAAAAATCTAAACAAACTAACATAGATGTTGAAAATGCATGTATTGCGGAATTATCACAATTATCAGATGTGTCACATAAAGATAATCAACAATTACTCAATAAGGATTAATTACAGTTTCCATTCGCTCACTTGGTGTGCTTGTTGCAGCAATTGAAAGAAATTTTTCGAGCCATTCACTTAAGATTGGAAACTGCCGTTTTTTGTAAAGACCACCACACTACAGGATTCGATCGGTTCTACCACTGAAATCCTGAAGGACAGATTCCTGAAAGAACATAATACTGACAAAGGTAGTTATAAGGCTGACCGATTTAGTCGGTATTATGTTCTTTCGGGTATCTGTCTTTCAGGATTTCAGTGGTAGAACCGATCGGACCTTCCATCTACCGTTCTGGAAGAGCAAGATAATTCATTTCATTCTCGTCTTGCTTTTGAGAGTTTGATAATAAACCGCTATTTAAATCAAAATTTTATAATGACCAAAACAGTTACGTAATTAACTTCGACTGATGCTATGAATTAAAATCTCAATAAATAAATGTTTATTTCGATACTCGAATTTCGATCGATGTTCGAATAAATATTCATCAATTTCACACTCTACTAGTATATAGAAGGTTTTCAACTTGTAATGTTGAATAATTATTATAAATTATACGTCACTTCAAGTCATTTCTGTATGCAAAACCATTGTTAAAGAAAATAAGAATATATTTTATTTAAATCTTTATGATTCTTTAAATTTAGGTAACTTCAAAATAAAGTTTTAAAAAATTAAAAACTTTCAGCAAAAATTTCGATTAAAGCTATACATTCGTATATAATTTTAGAAGATCAAAAATAAACATAGTATATAATTTCACCAATACATATTAAGGCCGTTTGAATTTAAAGATTCGTTTAACGTCCCTTTTTTTCATATTTGCTTAAGGGGTGAGGGGGGATAAACAAACACTAAAAATTAAACAGACCTAAATTAGGTTCAAAATGTACCTGATTTGGGTTCATTTATACCCTTTTTTTTTTTTTTTTTTTTGTGATTTATTTATATTTTTTATACTCGTTTTCTATTGGCTTGTTTAATGTCGAGGGGAGCTCCATTGGTAGGGGGGGAAGACGTTAAACGAATTTTTAAATTCAAACGGCCTAACTAATAAATAAAAATTTGAATGCGATAGCTTTTCTGATTAGTAAGTTTTTGTATTAATAACGTTAAAATAATTGAAAAAATAGCAAACAAAAAAATACGCTTTTAATAGTCAAAGCCAGGAATATTTCTCAATCAATATCCAATCCACATTATCGTCATCATCCGCATACCACGATAAATATGGCAATGACTCAGTCCTCTCAGAAACTTCAACTTCAAAGACATTTAAAACTTCAGAGATATTAAATAATCTCAAATCCGGATTCCAAAATAATTTGTTTAAACTGAAATTTGCTAGCTTCTTGCATGGCTTGTTGGATTAATAAGCGTGTTGTATATGGTGAATCACTACGAAATCTGATAATGAATAATTGATTATCCCTAAAGTCATGATTCCATATGATAAATCTTTCAAACAATTCTTCATTCTCATTGATAGATTCATTTTTTTTATTCGAAATCATTGCGCCAAATTGTCTTGGATCATTGGTATCCGCATAAAATTTCGAATAAAGTTTTGTTTTTTGAAACAACCAGTCAAATGCAGGTTTAGTGGGTAATATAACCATACTTTTCTTGTTCAGTTTTTTTAAATCCTTTTTAATAAATTCACAATCTTTATTAATAATAGTTTCTATGTTAGATTGATTAATTGCAACGATCAATTCAGAATGTTTTAAAGATGTAGAGAATCTATCATCGACTTTAAATCTGATCTCTTTATGAGGAAAAATTCTCCAACCCAATCTAGAATAAAAATCAGATCCAACTTCAGAGTACAAGTATGAAAATTTGGCCTTGCATTCGAATCTCAACTTATTATTCAACAATTCCATCAACTTTGTAGCATAACCTTTATGTCGATACTGAGGAGGAGTGAATAAAGAAGTGATGTAATAACAAATTACTTCTTGAATTTGTCCGAATGATAATGTTATCAATGCTTTAAGTTTGTATGTTTCACATTGTGAAAAAATTGTCGGTTCAGTATCATTTGATAAATTACATTTTTTTGAAACTAGAATCCAGACTTTAAAATTTTCTGAAGTAAATTCATTATTGGCAAGTATCTCTTCACGTTCTATGTATTCATCTATGGTCAACAGTGGATAACCCCAACTTATATATGAATTGCGATTAGTACTAAATGAATTAAGAAAAGATTTTAAATAACGATAACGATAACGATAAATTATAATAATAGCCACATTAGTTATAACAGCAGTAATTGTCATTTACATTCTAGCTTGTTCCGGAGTCGCCTCTACAAGTACCAAATCTTGATGTTCAAGTTCGGAAGACATTGATTTAGAATAAACCTTGAACAATTCAGTGTGTAACCATTCAAGTGCTCCGACGATCTTTGTTTGGTCTTATATTATATCGTTCACGACTCGTTCACGCGGGATCGATCAACCTATGTTTGTATCCTACCGAACACCGTACCGGCTTTACTTATTTGTGCCAGTAATACAAGCTCCTAAAAAGGAGGTCGACTAAAGCGGAGTTAATTCAATATATGATCGACACACTGCATAAATTACATTATTGATATCTATATAACCTTCTAACAATAATTGCATCAAAAAGGTAACCCTAACCCTAACCAAATTTCACTCCGCTTTAGCCGACCTCCTAAAAAGGCAACTACCAATCAGTGAGTTCGAATTTTGATCGTTCCGGATCAGCCCAACATGAATTCCGAACACGTGCAAAAGAAGAAAAAAGCGAAAATACGCCAAAACTAGTGTTTAAATCGACCTTTGTGCACTAATTAAAAATGTCGGGGCGAAATTTTACATATAATGGGCAACTATCTATAGTATACCTCCTAAAGCTAACCTCCTAACCCTAACTTTGCGTTTTTATACACTTTGTTTATTTACAAAATTAAATTTCCTTTTTTGGGTTGTATTACCGGCACAAATAAGTAAATCCCCACAGGGCCCCCCCATGCTGGTTAACACGAGTTTCCTGGTATATACCCGGGTAATTTATGGAGCGCTATACGGTAGGTACGATAACTCTCTTATTCTCACAAAACTACGCAATTGTTGTACGTAGCATATGGAAGTGAGTCAACAGAAATTAAGCAAATTTTTTATAATAAAAAAATTTTTTATTGAATTTGGTTAGCTATTTCTCGAGTTTTTTTATCTCTATTTAAAAAAAAACTTTTTCGAACTATATTTAAATATTGTATTTTAAAACAACACTTGCCAACTCTATTATCATTACTCTTACTAGAAGTGGTCGTCCTTCATATTTCAGGATATAACGATAATCTAGCAATATAAGAAAAAATAGTCACATGGACCATAAATCATTCATTGATTCCTTGATATTTGAGTATGTGAACACGTTCGATGTTAAGCGTGCTTGTCAATTAGAATCAGAAGGTTTGTTATACAGTACATAATAAAAAGCAGTTTTAATTTTTTATACTTCTCCAAAATTTGATGAATTTATTTCTATTGTTTATGTCGATAGGTTTTCCACCTGAAGAAGCTTTCACATTAGAGCGATTTACATATATTCAAAGTGCTGCACTCACTTTATTCTTAGGCGCTTATCTTTCTGATTCGTCTTCGACCTCTTTCAGGAAATTGTCATTAATCGGATTCATCATGTCAACGCTCGCAGATGCACCAAAATTTACTAAAGAATCAATGTCCTATCATAATCCTTTTGGAAAAACTGTTTGTATTCATACTATTTGCGTAGATAAGCTATATCGAAGACGTGGAGTTGCTCTTTGCATGTTAAAAGAATATATTATGAGGTTAAAAAATGAATCTCAAAATAGAGATATGAATGGCAAATATGAAAGGATTGCGTTAATATGTCATGAACATTTAATTCCATTTTATCAGAAAGCCGGATTTATTCTAAAGGGTGAAAGTGAGATCATTTATGGTAGGTTTTACCTTTTGTTTTTTATTTTCATTGTGACTATGTGCTAAAATGCATTTCTTATTGAAAGGAAACGAAAAATGGTTCGATTTTGTATTAGAGCTTTAATATTGCAGGTCAGAAACTAAAAATTTTAGTGAGCATAGAGAACTTATTGTTACTTTCATTATCACTTTCATTATTACCTTCTTTATTGTCTTCTTTATTGCCTGCTTTGCTATTATCATCTTCATTATTATCATTGCTATCTTCATTGTTTTTTACTAGCATTTTTCTTCTGCATTATTCCTTTATTTAATTCAAATTAAAATTGTTCATTATACAAATAATTATTTATTACAGCATGCATAGAAAAAACAATAAAACTCTTTAACTTTTAAAATTTATTATCTTTATTAAGATTTTTAAGAATTTTATCTAATTGAGTTAATAGCAGATAGTTTGTCATAAAGTAAAGTTGTATCACTAATTTTTTAAAAGGCGAAACTTTTTTTGGTACTATTTGCAAATATCATTTTAATAAACAAGTAAAATTATTAACTAGCTATTATTTTTTTAAAATAAAACTGGTTTCTTATTTATTAATTAACTGTTTAATTTAGCAAGCATTAAGATTGCTCTGACTCATGATCATATGACAATCTTTTATGCGGCCAATTTTTAAATACTTGTGCCACCCATCTTATATAGTTTTTAATCATATATTTGTTAAAAATATATTACAGAATTTATTATATATAATAGTATACACAGCATGTCGTTAAATTTGAATAAGTTGGATTGGAGCTATTATGCAAAGAATTCTGTTATAGAATTTTACTAATCAGTATATACAGTGGTTAAAATTGAGTTATTATTAGAATTTTATAATTTTACTATAAAAGGTTCAATAAGTTCTATTATTGCCAATAAAGTGTGCATAGTATTAAAAGTCGTGTTAGTATTAGGCCTCCGCACGGGCCTGGGCTACCCATGGGTACCCTTAGGGTAGTACCATATAAGATAGACCAGGGTATTAAATTATAAGCCCTTAAAAGGAAATAGGGCTGAATAGGGCTTGAATATTAGTACCCTAGTAGGACTTGGACCTAGATATACCCAGCCCTGGGTATTGAAGGGTACCCGCCATTGTATTATAAAAATATACATGAGCACTTTGATTGGCTAAAATTTCGTACCTGCATGACCTTGACGTATAAAAAAAAAAAAGGGTCATAATAAGCAGATTTTTTTAAACCGCGTAATCAGTAGAGAGGTTGTAGTTGAAGGTGTAGATTGCAAATTAACCCAAAGCAAATGAATATTTAGGTAAAAAATAAAATAAAATAAAAAGTAAAAAAAAAAAAAA
>QKWP01000183.1:300511-318035 GCA_003550325.1 Gigaspora rosea | reverse complement strand
AAAAATAAAAAAAAATTAATTAAAAAAAAAAATTCGAATTAAATAAAAAAAATTTTTTAAATAAAAAAAAATTAAAATAAAAATAAAAAATTAAAATAAAAAATAAATTAAAATAAAAAAAAAATTAAAATAAAAAAAAAATTAAAATAAAAACCAATAAAATGATAAAAATAAAAAAATTAAAAAAAAACAAAAATTAATAAAAAAAAAAAATCGGTAAAAAAAAAAGTTAAAAAAAAAGTGAATAAAAAAAAATGTGTTTGCTTTATTTATTTATTTATTGTTTCCTGCACATATATTGCAATAGGACCCCGGACATGTAGTACAGAGGTCATACGTTACGCATTTCAGCAAAAACCCCCGAAATTTGAAAAGCAAAAAATCAGTTTTTGGCAATTATCTTGGTATCCAGTGGTCCAATTTGAATGAACTTTTTTTTTAAAATGAAGCTCTCAGTGATGCGCATCTAACAAAAAAAAGTTCATTCAATTCTGATCACTGGATCAAAAGTTATTTAAATAAATAGATTTTGGCATTTTTAGCAAATTAGGTCAAAATTGGCCAAAATCCAGTTATGACCTATATGAGAGATGTCCGGGGTCCTATTGCAATATAGTGGGAATAAAAATTCTGGCCTTACTATAACCGGAAATTTACTTTTATTCCCACTATTGCATATGTGTGCTATATACAATTCGCTAGTTAATAATGTATTTATCGGGTACCCGATATATTTCAAATTAAAAAAAATTTTAAGTAGTAAAAATTAATTTTTTATATCGTAAAGGATAAATTTTTTTGAATATATAGAATATATGCATTGTAAACAATGATTTAGAATTATAATATATGTAGATTTAAAAATTATGTTTATTACATATACACATCGGGTACCCGATATAACCAAACTATACGATATATGTATGATAGGTCACCGATATGTAGTATTTTATATATTTTTCAATTATAGCAATATGGTACCCGATAGGTCCCGATATATTGGTTTTTGACCTGTGTAAGTAAAATAGATTTACGTATTAAATTGGCAAAATTAGTATTGTATAGTGATGCCTAACGAAATGACGAAACCTAATAAAACTATAAGTATCATTGACAAAACTTGACAAAACTTATGGTTTCGTTATTTCATCAAGACAAAATTAGTTTTGCTAGGCATTTATAGTATTGTATAGGTAAATAATTTCTATTATCTAATTTCATAAAAGTAGGGTTTGTTCTAGCTATACTGTATTTTCTAATCTTTAGTACTCTACTATTATATCTTTATTGACAAGAAATACAGATTTATTAAGATAAGATATTTCAACATAGTTTCATGTAAAACATTTGCTAAGAGCAATGTAAGCTTGGCTAGGAATGAATATATTTTCGTCTAAAGCAAGAAACACTTGGTAAAATTAAGTCTTGTATTTTGTAAACTTCAAAAAGCAAAGCAGTTCTGTATAGGGAATTGAGTATGTGACAATTATTTTCATATATTTGAAAATAATATGTATACTTGTAAATAACAATATCTACTATAGAACTTCTTATAGAGAATGCAATTTAGACAAATTAATTTTTGAGTTTTATATCAGTAACTATGTTTATAGTATTATTACATATGCTATGTTGAATTAAAGAATTGTTTAGGTACATTACACAGGCACCTGGTTGTATGCAAACAGAAGAGGTAGACTTGTTTTTAATTTAAACATTTAGTTAGTATGTATAGTATTTCAGAGTATGGAATCTATACTATCAATTGCTTATAATAATAAGAATTGAACCTGAACCTGAACATTTTTTTTTTATTAGCAAACTATTCAATTTGTTTGTTGGGTGTGTTTTTTGAAGCCCACAATATGGGTTGTATAAAGGAGTATGTCTGCTACAGGATGTGTTACAAATTGTGAGTGATATTGATATAATATACTTCAACTTTTTGTGAAAATTCTACTACTGTAGTTTATACTTTTTCAAGAAGTATAAAAAATTAAGTATTGCTATTTTGATATTAAGGGGTTCTTAAAAATAGTGGGTAAAATAGTAACCAAGTAGCTGATTAAAGTACAGGTTGGCTAGAAATAGGAGAAAGCTAAAAAAAATCACTAACAACTATTATATTAATTCTATCAATAGTCTTGCAAATAGGTTTGATATGAAATCTAGTAATTTTACAGAGACTATTAATATTTTTTTAATAATTGGTATATTAATTTTTTGTAAATAGGCTTTAAAGTTTTTGTCTGTAAAAACTTTTAAGGTAAATCCTGTTTGAATAAATATTATTTGTAATTTTAAATGTATTATTTTTCTTTTATATTTTGTGCTACTATACCTGTTAACAGTATTGTCACTTAGACCAGACTCTAAATTGGACTAAACTGAACTTAAACTTAGACTGGACAGGTCAGTTATATTTAGTAAACAGTTATATTGTTATATATAGAGTTCCGCAATTTGATTTGATTTAATTCAATCAAATATTTGATCTCAAATCAAATTCAAATACAGAAATTTCAAATCAAATCAAATTCAAATTGACAAAATATTTGATTCGATTTGAAAATATTTAATTAAGGCGGCATAAAAAAAATAAATTGGTTTTCATATCCCGGCCGGGTCAGAATTGATCAGAGTCAAAATTTTATTTTTATGCCGCAGTAGGTAAGCAGCCAATAAGAATGCATGATTTTATTATTATAAAATAGGATCGTAGTGAATATATTTTTATTTTATACTTATAAAAAATAAGAGATTTTATACATATAATAAAAGATTTCTAAAAACTATCTGATTTAATTATTTGTTCGGCGCTGTTTTCCCTTTTTGTTCGTACTTGGACTCCACTTATAACGCTTTTTTGGTAGAGATTTTCCACCATATCTGGCACACAATGGATGTTCACCTTTTGAAGGATTTGTTACATCCCTATTGCCACACAAAAAGCAAACTGCGGGGAAGATTCCTGCCGAATAGTAGGGTTTTTCAATTGGAGATGCACAACTCCAAGAATCATTTACAAAGACACGTTAAAAGAGCTTGTAGATAGGATCGTCCTTTGTGAATCTATTTTCAGGTTCGCCAGTTTCTTTGTTCGCCGTATAGCTTGAATCTTCATTAATCTCTGTGTTTCCCATATATGAGCAACTAGTTCTAGTAATTACATCGTTTTGTTGGATTTCATCTTGCTGGCTTTCAACTTGTGGATCAATTTGTTTGTCGTCATTTAGTTGGTCGTCACTTAGCTGGTCGTCACTTAGTTGGTCGTCAATTAGTTGGTCGTCAATTAGTTGGTCGTCACTTAGTTGGTCGTCACTTAGTTGGTCGTCAATTAGTTGGTTGTCAATTAGTTGGTCGTCACTTAGTTGGTCGTCATTTTGTTGGTCGTCACTTAGTTGGTCGTGGTTGTCACTTAATTGGCTGTCATCGCTTTGTTGGTCATTATTATTCTCAACATCGATAGTATCGGCATTAATGAAACTGGTGGAAGCAAGATCACAGGTATTATGAAAAGACATTCCGCATGTGTATAAGATCGTGTCTAGGAAAGATTCTAACATTTTACGCTCTTTTTCTATTAATTTTTTTGAACTAAACAACAAACGCGGTTTCTTACATTCTGAACAAGTAACAAAAATTCCTACGTTTCTTGCACGTATAGAGGAAGGGCTAAACGGCATGGTATGCTTTAGATTAGATTTTACTTTACCTAACTTGGTGGATCGTAATTTAGCATTTTTGAGCGAGGGTCTATATTCTTCCGTTGTACGTGTGCCATATAACTCATCAAATGATTTATAATGAACATCTTCGCCAGGAACTGGATCAGGGATACAATGAAGTTGTTCAAATTCTTCTTCGGAGCACCGAAGTGGTGGGCAAATCGTACATCTTTCGTTTCCGCATTTCTTAATGGTGAAAAAATAATGTCTTATGGTACAACAATGTTCGAAAAAATCCTTCAACCGTGGCTACAAAAAGGTAAGTACCATAGTTATTAATATTATCATAAACTCTAAAACACTTTACTTACTCTTTTTGTTATGCTTTCTGCTGTACGATCTTGTCGAGTTACTTCATTATCAATTAGGTGAATTGTTTCCCATAATTCTGTAATATTAATTTCAGTCGCTGCATCGAATGTTTTAAAAGGTATTTCTTTTAACGATTGGCGTTCAAAGATGCTACGAACTAGATTAATTGGTTGCTGGACACTTCTAATAAGCTCATCTTTTAAAGTAGGGTTACTTTCTGCGATGCGTCGAATTTCTTTCATTGTATTCGCTTTTTTTATTACTTTTTCTAGCTCATTATCCATTTTACTTCGCATTAGACCAACGCATTGCAGCCCAAGATTTAAAATAGACATTATGCGCTCTACTGGATTTTTCCAAGAGTGTTGGGGTGGGGTTCTTACTGCAACGAAGTAGTTAAGGTCTAAGGCCAGAAATAAGCATATGTATGACAATTGGACGCATGTAAATGTACAACGATGGTCAGGTCCACCATTCGTATAAAGACAGAGAACAGGTTTGTTGGTGATGTTTTTTTCCAGTAAGATATTATATAATTCAGCAGCATGTTGCATTGGCGAAGAAGGCTGAAAAATAGCATCTTTTAATCCAATATGAACCTCTCCCGCATAAAAATCTCCATTAATTGACTCTGGGATATCACATATCATTGTGACACTTGGTATTATTCCGGCCTTCGTATAGTCATGATCACCAACCATCATTGTAGAACCATTACTAACAACAACTTGTTTATCTCTTTCTATAGCAGCTACTGGATATCCGGGTTCTCCAACTTTACACCTATGTTTGTCATCTAAAAATACTAAAGTCGTAATTTCACGAAACTTTGTGACAAATTCTTTTTCATACCGAAACAATGCAGATGCATAATGCGCATCTGGATGATGAGCACGAAGCTGACGAACTTGTATCATAAATTTTAAAGGTAGGAGTCCAGTATACTGTAAACTACTAAGTCTAGTCAGATTTTTAGCCAGAATTGGAGACGAAGCCATTGTGTGCTTGGAATTGGTGTATTGGGAGGACATTCATTTTTTATCTGAGTTAGTAAGTCATTAACTGAAATGGCAGTTGCTAGGTGAACAATTGTATCATGTCGACGTTCGTCGACCGCTTTTACAAACTCTGATGCTTTTTTTGAAAGAAAATCAGCCGCGATTTTCCAAAAAGCCTCATATTTACTTGGTCTACCAGGATTATGTTCACGTAAATCAGTTGTAATTTCAGGGTCGCCTAATTCAAGAGCTAATCTAATTCTTTCATCCATTTCTGCTTCATTGACAGACTCAGGTGCAGAAGAATCTCCGGTTAACATACGATAAATTGTGCAGAGCGCTGCAGGTTTAGCTTTTGGTAAAAGTAGGTCACATGTATGCAAATAGCTAGCTTTCATTGCACGAGTATGATAGTGAGGGGCTTTGACCTGAAGCTCATTAACTATATTTGTGTTTTGTTGCATCAATGTAGTTTCATCAGCATTACTATCTATTTTCTAAATTGAAATTGCATTAAATGCATTATTGCCGGAATTAAACCGAAATTCACCAAGTTTAAAGGTAAATGCTCGAGATAACCCTTGTACGTAATGCATTCTTGAACTACAAATAAATGAATATGAGATTAGCTATTAACAATTATTACTGTATTTTTATGAAATAACGCGCAAGTGCGTTTTTTTGCTAAAATATGGTATTTTCAATTTACTTATACAGGAGTTGTTGGTAAATAATTTTCGATATCAATTGGTGTCCATAAAGGTAAATCATTAAGGGCATTTTCTAATTGGTTATATTTGATTTTGTCATCCTGTGTTACGAAAATATTACTTTGATGAATTTTAACTTTTATGTCATCTTCTATATTGCGTACTGGAAATGTAGATGCATGGTTTTCTGTTGTTATTTTATTTTTTTGCTGTAAAAAACTAACATTATTTGAAATAGTCGTGATCAAGCTATTATAGGGTTCACGAAGCCAAGTAAATAATGGTTTGAATATCCACGGTAATGTTGTATGTAATGCAAGGGCTTGGCAATGAAGATTTAACTCAATTGCATTAAAAGGTTTTCTGGATGCCTTATACGACTCAGGGTTAGCACGACCAAAAAAGCCTAAGAATAATTCTGGAATATGATAGCTACGTTCTTCAAATTTTTTGTGACCATGCATATCAATATACCAAATTGCTTCAGATAAACAGCTAACAAATTTTTTTCCTTGTGTATTAGCATATTCAGCTGAAGACCATCCTCCTCCATGTTAAAGAATCCATTCAATTATATCATTGTATAATGTTTGTTTCTTGTTTAATCGTTCTGATTTCAAAATAGGTGGCAAGTATATTTGTTTTTTTTGCATTATCATTTCGAATGCATTTTGGCGGGACACTGGAGAAGTTATGTTATCATTGGGTTTAAGAATATAGTGTATGTTTACGCCAAATGTCTTGGTTAGCTCTATTATTCCGCAACTGTGACTGGTTTGAATGGCCGTTGCACCTAATGTTTGGCTTAGTTCGATACGATCAATTATTTCCAAAGAATTTATAGAAATATTGCATTCTGGAGATATTTCACTTGTAACAAGTTTATCAAAAAAATCTTTAATGGACATCTCGTATGGGATAGGATGGATATACCAACCATGAAGTGTTTTAGATCCTTTTGAAATGCGTACGTTTGCAACTGGCATATTTTTTTGTTCGAAGTTTAGACAAAATTTTATATATATATTTTAGATTTTATTTTGACTCTTATTTATATGTTTTATTTTAAATACAGTCAGGGAATATACCATATTTGGCTATTGCAGATCGCACCTTATTTAGTAATGATCATCCGTCGGGTTGTTCTAGATTTTGTTCCAGATTATTCCACGTGTTATAAAAATTGGCCAATAAAATTTAAATATTTAAAAAACAATTTTTTTTTATTTTTATTTTTTTAAATTTTTTATTAATTTCAGAATTTTAAAATAAAGAATCTAATACAATACTATATTAAAAATCTAACTATATCCTACAGTGCCATAATTCAATATTTCTAACACTAACTACTATGTCACGAATATAAAACTCATGTGCTATGTTTGTCCCGAATCTACCAACTCTCGTGCTATGTTCATCCCAAATCTACCTATTATTCTTACGTTCGAATCTACCTAATTACTGTGTTATTCTTGTCCCAATTATTGTGCTATGTTCGTCCCAACTATCGTGCTACGTTCATCCCAACTATCGTGCTACGTTCGTCCCAACTATCGTGCTACATTCATCCCAACTATTGTGCTATTGCTACGTTTGTCCCAAACTATCATGCGACATTTGTTTCAATTATCATGCTACATTCGTCCCAATTATTGTGCTACAACATTCCGAATCTACCAAACTATTGTGCTACGTCCATTCCAACTATCTTGCTATGTTCATTCTTGCTATCGCGCTACCAACTATCATACTACATTCATCCCTACAATTATGATATGTTCAACCCAATTATTACTACGTTCCAATTATTGTACTATGTTCGTCCCAACTATCGAACTATGTTTGTCAACTATTGTGCTTGTCCCAACTATAATACTACGTTCGTTCTAACTATGCTACGCTCATCTTTAATCTACCTATCGTGCTACGTTCATTCTTACTACAGTAATTATAAATAAATTAAAATTTTAGTTACTATAGCGTAATAAAACTTTAAAACGTTCTTAAATATGTACAAATTTTAAAAAGGTTCTTAAGATTAACTGTTAATTGATGACAAGTTTTAACTTTTTGTGCAAAACGAATACCTTTTTTTAGCTTCTCATTTACTTTGGCAAAAAAGGCTGATCGCCGCTGATTAATTTTGATTATTAAAACTAGACACCTTGAACTATATGTTCGAAACTTACCAGGTCTCAGATAATTATCAAAAAAATTTTTTTCACAATGAGGGGTAAAAGGCACGTGAAAGCCAATCAAATTCAAGAATCCACCTGTAGATCGTTCTAGAATGTAATTCCTAATTTGGTATAATCCCTGACTGAAATAGTTAATGTTTTCTTTTCATATAGCAAAGTATATTTTAATTGGTAATTTCGCTATACAAATAATGTTTTCTGATTCTCAGATAAGTATTATACTCAATTTATTTTTGATGTATCGCGTTTATCGAATTAGATCAGCAATTTTCGAAAAATTTAACTTTAGCTTTTTACAATGATCAAAGTTCTTTGATCAGGTCTCATAGAACTATGATAATGTGCAGAGCTAAATGCAGTAATAAAGGCTTCAAATTTGAGCTGATCTAATTTGAAAAGAGCAATAACTTTCTTATCTATAACTTCTAGGTAATAATTGGATGATGCACATTTCTACTAAAAACAGAGAGAATTTTCAATGGAAGGTAAGCGAATGCATTTTAATCGAAATTAATGCACTAAGATAAAATCATGGCCATGGTCGGGAAAAAGTTGGTTAGCAATACGACACAAAGATTATAAAAAAAAGTAAAGTGCATGGAATTTTGGAACAAAATTGATAGTTATAGAACCTTTATTAGAAATGTGGAAAGTCCTCCTTATCTGTGAGTCATGTGAATCTACATTATGATTCTGAACTGCATATTTTATATTCTTATTGTTTGACAATAAATAATATGATCATTAGTGCATAAATTTCGTTATAATTGCACGTTAAAAACAATTATTATACAGTTATAGCTAAATGCGATTGTTATGATTTTCTTTGTTGAATTTCTGCACCACATTTGTATCATGTAACAGACCTTATATCTTTATAGAGTATAGAATGCAAGGATTACACTTAAGACTAGTGTTTTGGGATATTCGGCCATTGTTAGAATGGACTGGGATATGCGATGTACCTATATGTACATTTAGGTTATATAATTTTTGACACCACATGTACACATATGTATATCAATATGTAGTTAATTCTGTGCGTCTTTATAACAAGATATAAAGGTTTAAGCTTTAAATCCAGTATGTAAGTTAATTCTTAAAAAAACCTCTTTCAAAATATGCAGGCTATAAAGTTGACTGAAGAAATCTAAATCTGACTTATTTAGATTATAATCAATATCAGTTTCGCCATAACATCGCTTTTTTTCCCTTTTTTTTTTTTTAAAAAAAAAAAAAAGGCATCGTGAAAATATTCAATTGCGTACTGTGAAATGTATGTGCATATGATACGCAAAAAATATGAACACTACGATATATATCCACATCGCAAATTTTAGTCCATTCTAATTCGTGTTCAAATTTTCATCTAAACTACATCAACTTTTTTTATGACAACTGGAAAGATATTTTATTCATAAAAACCCTGGTTACAGCATAACAGATTGGACTTATCTTTTGCTAACTAGGCATAGGAAAAATGCGCATTTTATAATAACATGCATATTAATGCAGATGATATATAAAATGTGCATGATACCACATGATAAAAATTTATTCACACTTAGGCCCAGACCAATTTGATTCATTACTCTTTAAAGAGGGAATAATAAATGCAAAATATCTTGAACTATTAAGTGATTTGTATTTCAAATTTTAATTATTATTGTATATAAAAATTTAATATATTAAAAAAACCTTCCGGGTTGCCGGGTCATAAATTTTTTTTTACGTTATGAAAACCAAAAAATTTATTTTGTATGGCCTAATAAAATTACAAATAAATTTAATTTGATTTGATTTGATCAAATCAAATTCAAACCAAAAGCTTATTTAATTTGATCAAATTCAAATATACCTAATATTCGATTTGATTCAACTTTGAGGAACCCTAGTTATATATCAGTTTTTGTTTAAATTGACTTCTAAATTGACAATTTCTAGTGCTAATCTGCTTTTTTAAAACATACTATTTATATAAATAGTACAAGATAAACAATACTATATATACTATACAAATCTTTTTTTTATATAATTGTATATTAAAATTTTATTATTACTAGTAAACGGAAACCGTTGTAAGACTGAACAAAATTATTTCTATTTTAGCTTTTTGTTTTTTGTATGATTTTGGTTTAAATAACCCTGTTTTTGGTTCAAATAAACCCAGTTTTGGTTCAAATAAACCTGTCCTGGTTTAAATGAACCTGATTTTGGCTCAAATCATATGGGCCGATCTGCACACTACCCCAAATTTGGAACAAAAATTATTCAATCAAATTAATGAATTTTATATATTGATAATAAGTAAAGAAAAATGGTAATATAAAACTTCTGGTAAGTTATATAATAATCCACTTTAAAACTTAACAAGTATATTGTTTCTTAAGCCAGCTCTTCTGATCAAAAAATATTTTTTTCTAATCAAAAAATAACACAGGCATAGCTTATATATAATAGCAGCCAAAGAAAGATCTTACATACCAAATAAGCCCGTATAATCCGTAAACAAAAGTTTTTTATATGTTTATTTAAACTGTCTAGATTATGTTTTAAAAACTTTGTTAGCTTATTTTAAAAAAACTAACCAAATAGTATGTAAATTTTAGCAACTTATATACTAGATAGATAGACATGAAGAATCACAACTTATATTGTACAAGACATATCTGGCACTAGTAAATTGGGATTTGGTTGGTTAAATTTTCGACTTCTTGGATTGTTGCAGTAATTTTTCTTCCCAAACACATTTTTTTAATTTTTTGAACCTTTTTCGCATTAGTAGGACCTTCGAATTGGTTTCTTTGCTGGCGAAGTTGGTTAATTTCTTGATTAATTAATTTTTTTCTTCTGTATAATGTTCACAAATGATTATTAACTGCTTTTTGCTTACCTGTATGGTTCTAAACCTCAAACTAGGTCAGACAGGCATAGTATTGTACTTTTCTAGTAAGATTTTATTAGAATAAGACTATTATTGATGGAGGCCATAGCAATTAAATATAATTTTTATAATTTTTTATTCAAATAAATAATAGCATTTAGATTTCGCTAGTACATAGTTGTATCTATTTATTCTTTGTCCTCATATGAGCTAGAACCTACGGTCTATTTATTTATTTAGATATACATAAGGATCCAGTTTATTAAATAAAAAAAATAAAATAAAATACAAAAATATTTTACAATTGCTATTCTACACCCAAACCCAACTACTATCTATATTTCAAATCTATCACTATGTTTAGAATTCATATGATCTTTCTCATATATCTCTTTGAGAGCATGTTTAGGTTCTCAGCTACCTTTATAACAAAACAAAAACAAATACAAAATACAAATCCTACTTTTGTATCCACCAACTTGTCACATGTGACCCCAAAATTTGACTTAACATTGAATCCTTAACTATCTTATTTACAGATTCCACCTGCTCTTCCTTTTTCCACTTCTTTTTCTTCATGTCTCTTTCTTTATCCTCTGCAAGTCTAGAATCAGATGGTTTCTCATTTCCAACTTCATTATTATTGTGTTTCCTTTTCACAGATCGCTCAATACCAGTTTCCTTTTTCCAAGTAATAACTTCATTACATTTTTCTTTTCAAATAACCCAGTAAAAGCTTTCTTGCACATCACAAAATATTATACATAGATTTATATCGATTTATAATGCATAGTTAATTTATATCGATTAAAATTAAACGTTACACACATCGATTAACTTGTTATAAATCGATATATATCAAAAATCGATTAATAACGAAAATAGGTAAGTAATCGATGTAGATCAAATTATCGATGATCATCGAACTAATCAAAATCGCTATATATCGATCACTACGTTATTAATCGATAATAAGCATTATACTTTAATTTGGATATACTTTAAACCTTTAAATATAAATATACACGTTAAATCTTAGAACATAAAACTGTTCATTAAATATTCATTTGTTTTTTCAAATCTTGCAACTATATGTATGGTTCTATCTATACTATCTATAGGTATACACCTGTATTGGTTAATTAATTTCAATTTAGAACATCCCCATAATTCACCAACTTCATCATACCAACGAACAAGAGCGAGTTCTAACAGATCTTTGTCTATCGCTTGGTAAAACTTGAGTATCAACAGAATCTTATAAATGATATTTTTTATATGCATTAGTATATATTACTCACGAAATTAGAGAATATTTCCTAACTTCGTCACTTATAGCCGTTATTATCATTATCTATTGTTAAAAAGCGTTAGAATATGTATAAATCAAATAAAATGAAACTGATACTTACTAAGCCATACCAATTTAATTCATTTCCTTAATTATCAGGTGCACTTACTGTAACATTAGAAAACATTGGTTTTCCATGAAAATTTGATGTAGCACGAATTATATCAGTACTTTCTAAAGATACAGAAGAAAATATTTCTATACAATTATCTTCGTCAAGGGACACAGTTGATTCCACTTCGAAAAAATCATCAAGGCCAGTTAGTAGGTTTTGAAAGCCTTCGGCTTGTAATGGGTCCAAATTATTTCTATTTTTCTGAAGGAAATCTTCCAGTTCTTCTGGCCTTAACGTTAAAGCGCATAGAAGTTTTCAAACCCTTTCGTTCGGCGATATTTTTTAGGGACTTCTTTTTCAGTGAGTTTTTTCCGTTTAACCTAATAATAATCGATTATTAGCGATATTTAGGGATTATCTACTAAGCAACGTTGGCATTGGACGTATGTCCAATGCCAATGCTGATTTACTATATTTAAAACGTACTGCATTCAATATTTGTTTCATATAGTCTTTCTTGTTCGACATTTGATAAGGTATTTTCACATATTCCTTATGAAGTGTTTCATAAGTTTCAGTGGTCATACTATTTATTGACCCATATTTTCTAATTGCAGGTACTACGTGATAGCACCAAGAATGAAGCTTTGGCAATTGTAGCCCACTTTTTGAATATTTAGAAAATATTTTAACGAATTCTTGGGCCCAATCCACGATTAATTCCTGTAAATTAATCGTTAATATTTGAACGTTTGTAAAAAGCTATGTATTTGGGATTTTTGCTAACAAAATCACCCTTCGGAACTATGAATTACATAGTCCCGAAGGGTGATTTTGTTAGCAAAAATCTTATTTGTTTTATACCTGTAATTGATTTAAAGAATCGTCAGTAAATGATTCTTCTCGTGATGCAATATACATCCGAAGAAATTTGTAATGTACGCGGCATAACCGTTCATTACTAATTCCTGGCTTCCTATAATCTTTATATAGGTTGTCAAGCGCGAAAATTATTACTTTCAATAAATTTCTTAATTCATCTGCTGTCATGCGTGTTATTTCAGATATATTTTTCAATATTTTGAGGCCCTTATGCCTAGGAATCAGCGTTAATCGCTGCTCAAAGATTTGCATCACTTGTCTTTCACACTGGTCGTTTAAAAGTTCTTTAGTATAGTCGAGCATATACTTAAAGAGACCAAGATCTAAGGTATGCATTCGATCAGGGACGATAGCCTTGTATATATTAAAGTTGCTAAAAAAAAAACATTTATTTATAAATAATGCATTTATTAGTTTACTTATGCTAATAAACCTAATTAACTTTAATTTATACCTTATTTCCCAAAATGCATTTGGTTCAGGATGAATTGAATAATAATGTTTTTCACCATCCTCTATTACTTTTTTCATATAATTAGGTGTTCTTGACGATATATTAGTCAAGTTAATATTATTCAAGTCATCCCTCGATACTAAACACGAATAACAAGGACTTCTTGATGCAGATGACTGGTAAACGTTAGCCATCTTACTGGCCTCAAGCAAATCAGCCAGTAACATTGAAATTCGTGGGACAAATGTTGTTAAGTTACCACGAACGACGAAATTAAGCTCCGGACCATCAGCAATGGGCTTGAGCAAAATTCTTAAGCATTCGTGAAAGACTTTTCTTCGTAATTTTCGAAATTCTTTAGAATTTTTTGTTGTGGAATCTTTAGCTTTTAAGATAGGTAGGTACCCGATTAAAGCTTTAGATTCTGGCTTGTTTCGCTGGGAGTTGGGTATGTTACCTAGAGTTTGAAACCGATTTTATTTGATTAAAACCGATTTTATAATATGAAAATAAAACCGATTCCAAACACTAATGTTACCTAAGGATAAAAATATAGGGTGTCCGGAAGATTTCCCCATATGGTCTAGGGCCGTTGCATCGGAATAAAGGATTATCGATAGTAATCGTTGACCAGGAAGTAATGACGATTCTTCTCGTTCCCACCAGAGGCAATTATATTGCTCTTCAAAGATACGGCACTCTACGTTATTTCTTATCTCCCTTTTATTTACAAATTTAAGAACTAATTGCTGATTTATACTATCGATCATTAATAAAGACTTTATTGTCTTTATTAATGATCGATAGTAAAACGTATAATTAACGCCTTGAAACGTTATAATAGGAATTTCTTTGAACGTCATGTGAGGGATTGTTGAATTATCCAGAAATTCCTTTCCAAACTTTGTTGTTGGAGGGAGAGGCGAAACATCCAGATTTGAATGCTTATTGAAAAATTTTATAAAAGCATCACCAACCGAATTAGACAGTTGATGTTTACTAATAATTTCCATAAATTCACGATATGCATCGTTGGGCCAATTAACTTCGTATGGATGTAGAAGGTCATGAATTGCATCATCAGGTGAAGCATCTTTGTAGTCTTCTGGATCAATTTCGATATGTATAAAAGAAGACTCAGAATCTGCTGAAAGATGCTCTGTTTCCATATCGGAATAAGGTGATACTGATACGTCTTCGTTCTAACATGCAATTATTATATAACGTTTAATAACTTATAATAGCATTTAAAAAGCAACTAACTTTATATATCATAGAATTTATATCATAGTTATTTTCTGTTTGCATAGAAGAATCTAACTCAGAATCTAACTCAGAATCTAACTCAGAATCTGACATAACTTCGTCCTTATTTAAGTATAATCGTTAATTATCGTTTTAAAACTTTATTAACAAATTATTACTAATTTACCCCATATATTATAGAAAATTCATCTGTATAAGAATCGTAACTAGAACTATAATCTGGAAGATTATAAATGCTAGCATTCACTTGCTCGCCAGGATCAGTTTGACTTGTCTTGTCATTAATATAGGGATGACTTTGAGAAATGTGTTGAGATAATGAACTAGATTTTGAAAAATCACGAGGACAATAAGGACATTGCCAACGCATTTTGAAAAAAAAATAGAGAAACAGAAAAAGAGAGAAAAAATGAAGAGAAAGAAAGTAAAGAAGCAAAAGAAAATAGAAGAAATAGGGAAAAGAAAGCAAATAAGAGAAAGAGAGGAAAAGCGAATAAGAACGGTTAAAAGACGAAAAAAAACAAAAGAGAACGAAAATATGAAAGCAAAAGAAAGCAAAATAAACGTAAGAAAATAAAGAAAAAAGCAAATGAGAGAATAGAAAAAGAAATAAAGCGAGAGATCGAAAGGTGAAAGATGAAACCAAAATAAGCGATATTAAGCGATATTAAGCGAAATCAAGCGAAGGAGAAAGAGATAAAACGAGAAAATAAAAGGGCGCTAGGACACCGGAACCTAGACTGAATTCTGTTCCTCGGATTTAAAAGAGAAGAGTGAACGACAAATGATAAAAAGAAAAAAAAAGAATATTGAATTAAAGCGATTATCAATTATAAAGAAAGTCTGTAAGAATGTCTAAAGGATAATATTCAGAGAATTTGCTTTGTATCTGTTTGTATCAATTTATATCTATTTATATCAATTTAAATCAATTTAACATTTATTTTTCAAAACAATTTCATATGCTAGTAAACAACTAGCGTCATATTAATGCGTAACCCAACATGTGCGCCAAAGAAACTTTATTTTTCAAAACAATTTCATACGCTAGTAAACAACTAGCGTCATATTAATGTGTGACCTAACATGTGCACCAAAGAAAAACCCGAGTGGCATCAGGCTTTCAATTATCTTTTGTAACAGACATAACCGATTCAATTTATTACCTAATAAATTAAATCGATTATGTCCTGTACGAAATATAATTGAAAGCCTGATGCCGCTCGGGTTTTCTCATTTAGCGAAATTATGCAATATACAAAAAACTCAACTAGCGTCATATTAATGCGTGACCTAACATGTGCACCAAAGAAAAACCTAAGCGGCATCGGGCTTTCAATTATCTTTTATAACGGACATAATCGATTCAATTTATTACCTAATAAATTAAATCGATTATGTCCGTTACGAAATATAATTGAAAGCCCGATGTCACTCGGGTTTTCTTATTCAGCAATATACAAAAAACTCAGCCATGCGATAAATCTCAGAATATTGTCATTACAAGTATAATGATCAAAAAATGTTTTCATCATTCAAATTTTTTTTCAAATGGTATGTTTTTCATCATTACGTTTTATTTTTTTTATTTTTTTTTCCCTGCTTACAATGAGATAAGTATCTTTCAATTTTTTTTCTTTCATTACGTTTGATATTAACTTTTTTTCCTGCTTACAAATAAGATAAGTATCTTTCAAATTTTTTTTTTTGTTACGTTTCTTCCGGTACATATTTCATCATTACGTTTTAATTTTTTTTTTCTCTGCTTACAAAAGCCTTTACAATTATATAAATACAATGGATTTCTAGCGTTTGAAGGTAATTGAAATTTCTTTTTTGTAATTTTGGAAAAATAAATAACACAAAAAACTCATCTTCCACTACTCCTAATACACCACATCATAACGAACAACCTTGAACTGTTCATTCTCGATCGGGTTCTTACATACCTAAACAACCTTCTCAAAATGTTCGTTCTAAATCGGTTCCTTATGATGACTATAATCCTTAACAAACACCTTATCCTTTCGTTTTCAACCATATAATACCGACCCTAAACAGCCACAACAACAACCACCTTATACTTTTTGTTTTCAACCATATAATACCGACCCTAAACAACCACAACAACAACCACAACCATCTCAAAATGTTCGTTCTCAATCAGTTCCTTATGATGACTTTAATCCTCAACAAACACCTCATACTTTTCGTTTTCAACCATCTAATACACCATATAATTCCGCTTATCCTCAACAAACGCTCAATAACGCTTCTCAACAAACACCTCATACTTTTTGTCCTCAATTGGTTCCTAACTCACCATATAATTCCGCCCCTAATTCACCATATAATTCCGCTTATGATTATAATTATTTAACAGATCTATCGGAAAGTCTTTTAAGCGTACAAGACATTTTTTTAAAAATGAGTGGCAAAAGCCGCCAACCTTCTCGTCGACAAGCAAACCCACCTTCTCGTCAGTCTCGTCGTTTATCACCAGATAACGATGGAAATCGTTCCTCACCTGATCCAGTTGGATCACATAAAAGATCAACCAATCAAGATCCACCATGTACTCATGATGGTATGATATATATATATAAGCCTTTTTTTTTGTTTTTGTTGTTCTTCGAATGGAAAATCTTTTTTTTTTTTTTATTAATGAGAAACTTTTTTTTTTTTT
>QKWP01000183.1:288646-299629 GCA_003550325.1 Gigaspora rosea | reverse complement strand
TTGTATATATTTGCCATTTTCTTTACTTCTTTTATTGTACAATATTTTAAACAAACTAACGGTTTAATAAATATAGAACGATTTTAATAATGGTGGTCCGTTGTATAATTCGTCTGAAACGATTATGAACGATGAATCAGAGGTTCGGCACCTCTCTGATTCATGGCAAAATATTCCTGAATCTGAATCTAGGGAATATAGGGTATCTAGAACTTCTTCTCGGGGTCTTTCGCAGGAAGAATTGGATGATTTGTTTGGGGTTGATAATTATGCTGATTAGTTTAGTTTTAATTAGTCATATTCATTGTATGTAATTTAGCGATATGTATTTCTTTTTAATTAAATAAAATTTAAATTGTATTTGTCTGCATTATAAAAAGTAATATTTTGATATTAATATCAATTTACTAATTATGAGTAATAAGTATAGAGTATAATAGTATTGATATTGGTACAATTAGAAAAAATCGATTAGAATCATTATTCGTTATTAAACGATATTCGTTATTAAACAATACTAATTGTGATTTTTTAAATCTAATATCTATCGATTATTACCGATTATTATCTTAATCGATAATCATCGTTAGGGGAATTTAAATCGATTACTATCCAATTACTGATAAAAATCGATAGTAATCCCATGCAAATTTTGGTGATGCACCACATACAGAATCGCATCCATACAGTTTTTTATATCCTTTTTGGAGAGTCCCTTTTTATACAATACATCGAGCTTCTCCTTTTCTATGAGACTACTTAAATAAATTTCCCTTTTTTTATAACGAATTTCTTTTTTGTCACTTAGTAGGATTTCATCTAAATCCCAAATACTTAATGACAATTTCACTTCATCTGTTAACACTGCCCATGCAGTGTTCAATGCTGTATTTTCTGTCTCATGCCAGATCTTTTTCATAAAACTATACTGCACTAGATGACTTATGGTTTCCTTGGTTTCCTTCTTACACATAATGCAGTTTGGTAACTTGTACAACCAAGGCTTATGAGCGTGCAACTTTTTCAAAGTTGGGAGGAGCTAAAACATTCCTTTGATTCGCAAAATTAGTTTAAAGCTACTCTCCATTTCTCTACATCTCACTCCTTCCAATTCCTTTAATCTTACCTATCTATAGATCCAGTCTAAATCATCAGCGTCAAAACCACCTCCTGATCCTAAATTTCTACTTGAAAGTAGATATCTCTCTTCACAGGACCTTTTTTTTAGTCACATTATGAATTTACATGGACAACTGTTGATAAGCTTATCATTCCACCAAAGGGATGCATGCAACGAGTGGTGTTAGCAGGTATTTACTTCCAATCATCATCGAGCTATGCCGCTTCTTTTGCTAACTTGTTGGCTAGTTCATTCCAAACTATACCATTATATGCTTTAATTTTATACAATTCTAGACTGATATTCTTTACTTGAGTTACCTCCAAGATCTTGTCAAAAATCGACCTATTTTTCAATCTAAGAGTCTTTTTGAAGCTTTTTATCCTGAACACATTCTCAATACTACTAATTGCTACTAAACTATCTGTTTTAACTATAACTACAGAATTTGATTTAACTACCAACAACACACACAAAATTGCAACTAATTCAGGCCTTGTTGATGAAGGCCAATATGCTACTCTTATTTTCCCTAATAAACTTACAACCTCCTCTTTTTCATCTAGTTGTACCCATGCAGAACTCATTCTATTTTCAATACCTTCTTTCTTTATACCATGAACCATCTGTATAGAAACATAACCTGATTTATTTTCTACTAAATTCTTTTCTGCTATTTCTCGTAGTAAATTTGTAATTTTCCTACTTAGTCCTTGCTTTCGATTACTTCGAACTCTATTCTATTAATTTCTACTATATTGGTCACTTTTCTGTAATCTTTTGTCCTTCTGTTACCAAATCACAATTACTATTCCGATAGTAGTCCAAAGGGAATGACCTTAACTATTCACCCTCTTTTTTAACTACACCTTCTACTCTAGTAATACATTCTTTCATTTCTATTGTGAATTGGCAATCGTTCTCTTTTCCTTCCCTATTTAGACTACAGCCCTTATATCTGATTATTCTTGCTACACCTTTTACTTTTTGGGTTTCAACCCAGTGTTCCAAAAGGGCCCTATGTCTGAACTTCTTGCTTATGCGTCCCAAGAGGTGTACCAATGAATTCTTTCTCTTTACTACTACCCAATCTTTGCACTTTTTATCTGTGTAGACCTTTTCCTTTAAAAGTAAAGTAAAATTATTACTTTTGGCTTCTATTTGGTACTCTTTCTTAAGCTCTTTTGAGGACTTGTTCATCAGAACTGCTTCTTTGATTCTTCTAAACCAAATAGGCGTCTTTCCCTTCATGCTCATTTTCTTATACCTCTAATTTGTTGCCATGATATTAAACTGGTGCCTGTTGGATCTATTAACTAGTTCAGTGATACCAGTTCCAAACTAACCCTTGAATTCATTGAGACCTTACCCATTTTTTATCTAAAAAACTTAGTGATTTTGGCCGATATAGCAAAGTTGGCTAAGCCAAAAAATTTTCACTTAGCCAGTCAATTTTTTCAAAATCGGCTAATCGATTCTTATTTCTCCAAAAATAAAAAATATTTGCGTGTATTATATACAAAAACTACAGGTAGAACCATCCCAAATATGAAAAATAGTTAACACGAATATTGAATGATTGTTATATGCTGAACAACCAATCAAAATCATTAATTTTTAAAAAAAAATTAGGAAGCAAACCAAAGAAATTTAATCAAAATTTTATATTTAAAATTCTAAATAAACATTGTTGAATTGTTGAATATTATTACGGATAGACAAACGTGTCTTTATTGATTTGGAACACTTTAAATATATTATAGTACATAAAGTTATAACCATCATGATTTAAAATTTTTGCAATCAATATTTATTTCTATATTTAATAAACTTGAAATTTTTATAGTATTACACTTCATAGTTCTGTTCTACAGCTATATTACATATTAAATCTATACTACAATCTAAAAAACTTTTGTAAAAAAAAACAAAACAAACGAAGTCAATAACTGTTTATTTGTATGCTTCAATATTAAAAAAAAAACTATATTACGTATACAAAAAAGATCACACAAACCTAACTTTACTTTTCTAAGTCATTATTCTAAAAGTCTTTACCTTTTTATTTGTGCAAAAAACGAGATTTTGTTAACATATTAGTAGTTAATTACTTATAACTTCAATTAGTGAAGTGTAATACGAATATTGTGGGATTAAGAGGGATTAAGCAAATATATTATAGGGCAAGTAGAGACTTTACCTTATTTAATAAAAGAAATAATCTACTGAGCTTCTGAAAAAAGTAAAAAAAATCAATTAGTTGTATAATGATCTAGTGATTGAGACCCGATTAGGAAATCAGCTAAACCGACTAAGCAAACAAAATTTATCAGCTAAGCTTAGCTAATAAGTTTTGATCAGCCAGAATCACTAAAAAAACTTATAATCTCGCTACATACTTCTTTCTGAGCACTTTGTACTTTAAACTTAATATTAATTAGTTTGCATTTTTCAATTATATTGCATGTTAGATTTCTTCTCCAAAGGGCAATATACTGTGTACTAAAGGGCGTATTACGCACATCCCGTAGAGTACCAGCCTTAATTGCTCCTTGCTTTATTTTTAACTTAGCCAGTCTTTCTAGACCTTCGCTACTATTTAATCTCTTTAAGAAATTTGTTGCCTGTTTAGCTAATAAAGAACTTGCTAGAGGTTTAAACCCCAAAACACCACCATGAAACATTATATCATTTGGAGCGGTCTGTGCTATACCCAACTTTCTCTTACATAAGCGAATTAATGGCTGGTGTATACTTTCTAACTTCTTTTCTGATAATGTTGTAGCCTGTAAAAGATATTCTAGCTTTGGAAGGAGCATATGATTGTTCATGTAACTTAGCTGGCTAGCTGTTACTTTTTTCTTTTCTAATAAGTGCGTGAACATACCAACGATCTTCTTCACTTTTCTCTTGATATTTGCTAAGTCTTTAGATGTGTGTAGATACACCCCGAGAAATTTGACATTGTACAGTTTTGGTTCTGCAAATAGCCTTGTTTTGCAGAACATGATACTTCTTTCTTCTTTTGGAAGCTCTGTATTGGTTGTTACTAATATGGACTTAATACCATTAATCTTGATATCATTAATAAAAAAGAATTGTTCTGCAATTTTAATTGTTTTTTCCAACTGCTCCCTTGAACCTGCAATCTATATTAGGGGTCTTAATGGGTCGGGTTGGGTCGGGTTTGGGACTGACCCGGGTCAGACCCACTTGGATCAAAACCCGACCCGGGTCTGACCCGCCTCATGTCAAACCCGACCCGGGTCTGACCCGCCTCATGCCAAACCCGACCCGGGTCTGACCCGCCTCATGTCAAACCCAACCCGGGTCTGACCCAACCCAGCCCAACCCGGGTTGAACCCGGGTTAATGATGGGTGACCAACGATTGCTTATTATATTACTACCTAAAACCTATCTAAGGCCGTTTAAAGTTATTAACATCACCCCTCCACCTTCCCTTTGATGTCCCCCGGATAACTCTTTATCCGAAAGTTGTAACCTTTAACATAATCTAATAACCGGTTTTATATCCTATTCAAATAAAAGGATAACGGTTATATCCGGATAAGATATTTATATTAAAATGCATCAATCAAATAAAGTAACTCTATATTGATCAACATAAAAAAATGATTTATGCATGAAGTATGTACTTTGTACATTCTATTCTAAAACTTACGTATTCGTCAGGTGTCATTAGTGGCCAGACAAAGCGTATTTCGGAAATAAATAAAAGTTTAAAAAATTTTATTTGTGTACCAAAATTTTGAAATCGAAAATGAAATGGGAGTGCTTAGAGACTCCCATTTGACAAGATAAGTAAAATTTTTTTATTATGCAGATCAACAAACTATTTAATAATAATAGAACGATATTAGAAGCAGTATCGATTAACAATAAAATAATTTATAATAATGAAGGTCATATAAATAAGTGTATTCGAATTTTAATTAAAAAATAAATAAGATTTGATTTGTACATCTCTTATTTGATAATAAATACGTCTTCTTGTTTTATCAAAATAAGATTTACACAAGAAAACCCCCTAGATCACTTTGGCTGGATGAAATGTAAGGAATAATGAACAAGAAAAAAGACATTGTGTGGAGGTTGCAGAATAATGCACTCCCGTTAGGGTACCGTTTTATGCATACATAGATGGGAGTTGTCTTAATTGTCCAGAAGAAAAGCAAGCACCTCAGCATTTTGCGATAGAATGCAGTTAATTTGGAAAATAGGCTATATGTTTCTAAAGAACTCCGTAACAGATCCAAGGCCACAAGAAATGAGGGATATCTTTACAGCTAGCAATATTCAAGATGATAGAAAAAGGAGGGTAGCATTATGGTTGCATATCAATATATCCAAGCTCGATGGGGTAACAATATTATAATGGAAGAAACTGTTAAAATAGTGCTAAAGCCAGATTACAAAAGAGTTTCAAGGTACTCATAATAGCAAGCCGAAGGAAAAGTTAGTTCAATTCTTGAATTTTAAAATTTCTTTTAAGTTGTAGATAGGTAGTTTGTTAGTTATAATAATTATAATATGTATTTTTAAATTCTAAATAAAATACACCAATTCGCATTATAAAAAAAAAAAATAAATAAATAAGATTTACGAATTTTAATTCTGAAACCCCTTATTATTATAATGTTCCGCGTCATTCTGAATTTATGTTGATTCTCAATTGGCGAATTGACGATCGAGAAAATCGAGAAAGAACACGTTTCAATTCAGAATTGAGAAATGACTTGGAACAATAATAGTATAGAATAATCCTTTTATCACGCAGCGTTCAACTTGTGCTTTTCTTATTGTATTCCGTACTGGTATGTAATAGAAAAATAAAATAAGTCTTACTCTACAGTATGTATTCATATATATAATATAATAATTGTAATTATAATACTTACAAAAAAACTGAAAGCCAGTATAAGTTTAGTGTAAGGCCGTTTGAAGTTGATTCTTCGGTTAACATCACTTTTCCAGGACTCTCGGGAGGGGGGAGGGGGGTAAAATGAAACGAACATATGAAACGAACATTGATTGGCTGTTCATTTTCGGGGGGGAACTTCAGCTGGGGGGTGATGTTAACCGAAAAATTAACTTCAAACGGCCTTAATTAATTAATTATATAATGTATCATCAGAGAAAAAGAACTTCGTACGTACGTACAATTTTTACAGCCAAAATTCTCGTGATCTAGTGATCGGATCTAAAAAATATGTATGCGATCACAGATCGGAATTTTGGGTTCCCAAGTTCCTATTGGTCGAGCAAATTTTGTCCCTCATTGAATGAAATAAATCACTACTCGGATGGCTTAAAAATTAATGTAAAAAAGTATCAATTCGAATAATTGGTTTGTAATTTTTATTTCCGAAAAAGTTAAATGTTTATTCAAACATTTCTTACTCATTAGTTCTCTAGCTCTTCAAAATCGAATAAACACTTCGGAAGCTCTATCTTCAGCAGTTTTTCTTGAATCGTTTCATTGCAAACTTAAATAAACATATATGAGAGGCAGTCAAGTAGGAGCTAAAATTTGTTCTTATTTATTTATTTTTTATTAATTTTATGTTTTTTTTAAATTATGTTTTATTTTTTTTATTTCGTTTTTATTTTATTGTATTTTACTTTATTTTAAATTATTTTTTTATTTTAAATTATTGTTTATTTTTATTTGCCGTATAACCGCGAAATAACAACAGAGAATTATTTCGAATTTCGGCCTGAATTAATCTTAATTTAGGGTATTTTTATTTTTTTTAATTTTTACTTTTTTTATACGTTAACTGAAAAAATAGCTTCAAATGGCCTTAGATAGGTTTAGGTAGTAATATATAAGCAAAATTGTCTTCCTACATTTTTAATTAACACACCAAGGTAGGTTTAGACTGTCGTTTTTTGTATTTTTCAAGGTTTTCGTTCCTCATTCTTGTTTGCTTCGCCGAAGAACATCAAATTCCTATTTTGATTGGTCAGGTTCACGTGATTCTGCTCTGCTTTAGACGTCCCACATATAGAGCTATGTATATATGCCAGCCACTTTATAAATACTTAATATATACTAGTAATATCTCATGCACGAAGTAATAAATCGAATTTATATATTGAATTTGATTTCTAAATAATGATATATTTTATTTGTTTTATTTTTTTTTCATATGTTCATTTTAACGGGAGGGCCGGGGGGCCGTTGGGGGGGAGAGGGGGGGATGATGTTAACCGATAAATTGACTTCAAACGGCCTAACTGATTTATATCGACCTATTAAATAAATATGGTAAACGAAATATTAAAATTGTGTTCTTATTTAAAATACATTAAATTTATGATGTAGACAACCAGGTAAATAATATGCAAATTAAAATATTTATTATAATTGTATTTTACCCTATATTATTCTATATCATATCTTAAGTTAACCGGATACCTCAATAATTTATCTGTTTATCAATTTTATAATTCGGGTATGCGGATAGCCTAAAAGTTAACCGGTCATTGGTTTCATCCATCATTAACCCAGGTCTGACCCGGGTCTGACCCGACCCGGATTTTTTCTGACCCGGGTCAGACCCGACCCGGGTTTGATCTGACCCAACCCGACCTGGGTCGGGTTGGGTCAGACCCGACCCAGCTAAGACCCCTAATCTATATTGTGTTGTCATCATAAGCCAACACAGCCTGACGCACTCTAAGGCTACTTTTCCTCTCCTTTTTTGGCTTGGCCCTCTTTATTTCCGCAATATAACCCAGAAATTTGTTACTTTGTACTCTATCCAACAAAGGATCATAAAAAATTTGCCACACCAAGAAAAAAATAACCTCTCCTTGGTTGATACTATCTTTAACTATAAACTCTTCTGTAAGACCATAATCCATTATTATTCACATACATCTTTTATTAAAAATGTTAATGATGAATATAATTACAGTTTCTGGAAGCCTAATTCTCCACATCACTTTCTCAAGCATTACCAAACTAACAGAATCAAATGCCTTTTTTATATCTTGGAAAAGGAGCCATATCTCCATCTTTTTCTTATGGGTCTCCTCTAATAGTGAATTCAGAATATAAATAGACTCTTCCATGGAATTTTCTGGTAGACCTGCAAAATTAGGTCCTTGCAGAATATTTTTGTCTTTTATAATTGTACTTAGTCTTTTGAATATGATTCTGGTTACACACTTGTGGAAAGCTTCTAATAATGCAATTGGTCTTACTTTACTCAGCTCAAAACCTCAGTCTTCCTTCGTCTTTGGATATTGTATAAATTTGCGCTACTTTCCACTTATTTGGTATATTCTCCTGGGTTAAGCAATCATTTGCAAAATTTTTAAATACCATATGCGTTTGAGGTCTGCTTGCTTAATTAACTCGTATGTAATATTGGATATACCTGGCGCTAAGTTTAGTTTAACCTCATTAAGCATAAGGAGTCATTTTTCTAACCCCACCAGATCTAAAACTGGCTTGTACCATTCCTCTTGTATCCTACTTAATGGTTTATAGATATTTTTCCATTCCTCGTTTAGCCGATCTAATTGTGAGATTCTTTTTCTGAAATGGGCCTTTAAAATGCTTGTTGGTTTTGGTTAGGACCTCTTCGGGTTCAGAAATTAACTTGTACTCCTTTTTCTCCTTAATTAAAACACGGTCTAAAACCACTTTATTACATGGTTTATCCAGAAGGCTCTTTAGCATTTTCTTTTGCTTGCCCGCAATCATTTTACATCTTTTCTGCACAAACTTTTTAATTTCTTTTTCTCTACATAATTTTTCCTCACAAATTAACTTATTCTCCATTACTTTCTACCACAAAGCTGCTCTATCAAGCCAAGTATCCACATGTTCCAAATTAACATTTGGAATCCTAGTACCTGCTCTAGAGTTGATACTCTTAATCTTACAATTCCAACTACTAGTCATGTGGTGTGCAAGCTTGTTGTTTACTACATTTCTAATTAACCTGCCAAACTCTTTGGCTGTTTTTGCAGTTGATAATTCTTTACTGTTTTCTCTGACCTTTTTTCTATTTCTAATCTTTCTTTTTGGCAAAGTTTCTTCTGCAGCTTTCCAAATTGCTGCTTCGATTGCATCCTATAGCTGGTCTATGCAATCCTGCTGATCAGACATATGATACGAATCACTATCCTGCTTATCTTTTAAAAGCCAGAGTGGCAATTTCTTTTTAAGCTTGTTCTATAAAACTATTCTATAGTTGCACCAATTTTCCTGTGTTGCCTCATCAAGCTTCCAAATTGTTCGTAACAATGTTTTTTGCCCTAAACTACTCGTTATATCTGAGCCTTTACTTTGAAAAATTACAAATTCCACCAAGGGCAAATCATGATCACTACTAGTTATTGTTTTCATTTCACAAATATCCGCTTTGGATATCCTGCTTATTAAATTTCCTGAAATCCATTACTTGTATGACCATTGCTCCAAGTGTATTTTCTGGTACTAGGATTTAATCTTCTAAAAGCATCTACAAAATGTTTCCTTTCCAACCTTGTGAAAAGAGCAAAATGCTTGAAGTTTGGTGTTTTTGAAGATTTGTCCAGTACCTTATTTAGTATATGGTTAAAATCTCCTGTTATAACAATCTGCCAGAATTCACCATTTTTGTTAACTATTTCTTGAATTTTCTCAATAACCAATTTTGCACATGTATCATCACTTGGAGGTATATACACTACAATTACCAGGAGTTTATACCTTTTAAAAACATGAATGCACACATTAAGTATTCATTAAATCATTCTATTTTACCCATGTGCCATTAAATATCTCTATGTATTAAAAGTCCCATGCCTGAGCCTTTGCTTTTGTTAGGTGCAGTGCTTAACCAAAAACTTCTAAAACTACCTATGTCCTTTGCTATAAACTTTGCCACCCTTTCTCTCAAATTTGTCTTAGCAATTCCAATTATGTTTACTTTTCTCTCAATTGTCTATGATTCTAAAAAACTTACTCTATGAAACTGTGTTTTAAGCCCATTAATATTATGAAATGTATACACAATATTCCTTCTCTGAACTCCCCTAAAAGGTGCAACATTTTGTTTGAATGAGATGATGCACTATTCTCTATTACAACTGGGGCGCCTTTCAGGAGTGATTGGGCCTTTCCAGCCCTTGTCTTTTTTCAATTTTATTGAGACATCTCAAAATTTTTTCCAAAATACTTTTTTCTTCTGATAATATCTTGAGAAGGTGCATTATGCGTCTTTTCCTTCAAAACTCCAAATTCTGTCTTTATGTTTTTATTAAGGAGCTTCCAGAAATTACGTAATATTTTGTTACTAATAAATTTCAAAATTTTACCCCACCCACCCACATCTGATACTCTATTAGCCAATCAAATTTTTATATTTTTTAAAATTTATTTATATGTTTTAATTTATAAAATTGATAATAACTATTATTCTACTGGACCAATTTAGATAATTTAACTACCAAAATGTTCATCTTGCTGAGACGATTCTAACAAGCCCTAAATCGTTAAAATCTAATTACAGGATCCCAAGATAATTCAACTTTTGTGTAATTTTAATAGTGATTTTTTAGAATCACTAAGGGGCATGCCATTTATCACGTAATATTTTTTACTTAATAGCTGCCCCCATCCATGTATGGTGTGATCACCCTAATCTCAATTCTGATTGGTTAATATAACGACTAATATTTATAATATATTATATAAATATATATAATATTAAATAACTCTTGATCTACTGGTCCGTTTTGGATGATTTTACTACCAAAATGTTCGTCTCAATGAGACGATTCTAACAAGCCCAAACCCATTAAAATCCAATTACAGGGTCATAAGATCGCTAAGGTTTTG
>QKWP01000183.1:223784-288311 GCA_003550325.1 Gigaspora rosea | reverse complement strand
TAAGTAAATTTCTTTAATATTGAATAACTTTTGATCCACTGGCCCGTTTTGGATGATTTAACTACCAAAATGTTCATCTTAGTGAGACAATTTTAAAAAGCCCAAAATTGCTAAATTCCAATCACTGGATCCCAAAATCGATAAAGATTTGTATTGTTAGACAATCATTTAATCAAATTTAATTAAATAATTATCTAACAATACAAATCTTTATCGATCTTGGGATCTAGTAATTGGAATTTAGCGATTTTGGGCTTGTTAGAATCGTTACACTGAGATGAACATTTTGGTAGTTAAATCATCCAAAACGGGCCAGTGGATCAAAAGTTATTCAATATTAAAGAAATTTCCTTAGTAATTCTAAAAAATCACTATTAAAATTACACAAAAGTTGAACGATCTTGGGACTCTGTAATTATATTTTAACGATTTTAGGCTTGTTAGAATCGTCTCAGCAAGACGAACATTTTGGTAGTTAAATCATCTAAATTGGTCCAGTAGAACAATAGTTATTAATAATTTTATAATTTTATACTTTTGGCCAGAATTATAAAAATTTGACCAGAATTATAATTATAACCTGATATTTTCGGGACCCCATCCACCCACTAAAAAATCACATAATTTCTGGAAGCCCCCTTATTACAATAGGTTACTTTAAGTTTATTCTTTCTCTTATTGTCTTCCTAGAAATGACTTCTTGGTATATTTTCTAGTAGTACTTTCTTTCTTGTTTGGGAAGAAGTACTTTTCCCTATTTCTCTTTCTCCTCTTTCTGTTATATCTTCAGGCTTCTTCCTTTTATAATCTTTTTGCCCTTTGTTAGAGTAATTTTTATTTTCATTTCGTTCTTTAAAAATAAAGCTTCTGTTAATTCCTTTTCAGAAAAAAGGGTTGGTTCCATGGTTGACTTAAGTTTGTACTGCTTTCTTTAAGTTCTCTTTGTATTCGAAGTATACGAAAACTAAACCTCTTGGGTTACCATTACTATTTACTAGTATGAAAATTGTTTTGGTCTTGAGTTGTTTTAGTTGTCTAAACAATAAGACCTCCATTGTATTTTTTGGTATACCACCTAACACCGCTCTAAACATCTTTCTTTCCTCCATAATTTCTTCTCGCTTTGGGGGCATCCATAAATAACGTTATATTTGAGGAGGGGTCCCCCAAAATATAACGATTTTTCACTATGTAGGGGGGGGTCCCCCCAACATAACACAATTTTTTTATTAAAATTTGTCTAAAACTTGGTCCAGTGGTCCAAATTGGATGATTTTGGTACCATTCGAATCGTCTCGAGGAGAGGATTCGAATGGTACCAATTTCATTTGATTTAGAGCACTGGGTCACGTTTTATTAACGAAATACTATTGGTTATTATGTTTTCTTATAAAATTACTATAAAATCAATAGTATTTCATTAATAAAACGTGATCCAGTAATCCAAATGATGATTTTGGTACCATTGGATTCGTCTCATAGAGACGAATCGAATGGTACCAAAATCATCCAGATTGGACCACTGGATCATAATATATTCAAGTTTTTGTAAAATTTTATATATAAATATACGGATTTTGAAAAATTTTTTTATATAGTAGAGGGGGGGGGGTCTAGCGCTACTATGAGGGGGTACATAATGTTATTTATGGATGCCCCCTTTGTACCTTTAGAAATTTTGGTGAGCCACCTGCCTATTGGAAGCACCCATGTGTTCTCAAGTATATCTTTATATTTTTGATTCTTGATTGTTATATTCACAACTGCTGTTTTATTGAATTTATTTGTTATCCAAGTAATACTACTAACTTTTCCATATCGGCCCATTATCTCTTAATCGATAAATTGCCATTTTTAAGAGGAACATCCCAGATTGTATAAGTTTCTCTTAGATTTAAAACTTCTTGCTTAGCCTGAGTTAAGGAATTTTGGTTGCTATTTGAATCCAATTTCATTAACTCCTTTTTGTCTTCTAAAGACATAATTATATCTTCTTTAGCACTTTTTGCTATATTGGCCTTTCGTCTATATTTTGATTCAAACTTGACATTGAGTTCATCTTCAAAAAAGACTTTAAGAATAAAGTTATATAATTTGTTTTTTAATTTAGGCAATTACTATTTGTACACTAGTGTATAAACACAAGTACATATAATAACTTAAAATTTTGCTTATGAAACCACTCTTCGGGCTCTAACAAAAAAAATTTCTTGCAAAATTTTATATAAACCATAACTACTTCCAATCCCAAAGCTAACCCTAACCCTAATCTTAAATTAGGTTTAATTTTGGTTTATAATTTATATTTTATACGAATTTGCAAATCAATTAATTAGTACTCGTGTATATAGATGCTAGTGAAATTAAACCATTTCACCAGGTGAAATGGTGAAATAGTTTCACCAGAATTACACCAAAATTTTATTTTGGTGAATTGGTGAAATTGGTGAATTGGTGAATTGGTGAATTGGTGAAATTGGTGAATTGTTGAATTGGTGAAACAGTGAATTGAATTGGTGAAATGGTGAATTGGTGAAATGGTGAAATGGTAAATTGGTGAAACAGTGAATTGGTGAAATGGTAAATTAGTGAATTTGCTTAGTTCTATAAACAGTTAATAGTTCTGGCCTCAAAGTATACCTGTAAAAAACATAAAATGTAAAAACTTGAACAAAAACCTAACCGAATTCCAGGCTGAAATAATTCCAGACTCTGGAAATTCACCATTTCACCATTCCGCTGTTTCACCATTCCACAATTTCAATTTACCAATTCACCAATTACACCAATTACACCAATTTACCAGTTATACCAGTTTCACCATTACCGATTGGTGATTGGTGAAATGATGAAATTATTTCACCACTCTGATTTAATTTCACCAGCATCTATACTCGTGTACATACATGTAGTATACAAATAGTTTTTTCCTTTAATTGATAATCTGTGAGTTAATTAAAAAAAATGATCTACATTTATTAAGTAATTGTAACGCAAATTAATTAATGAAAATCATGATTTGTAAATGTAAAGTTATTTTTATATCAGATATTGAATTCTACCCACAACCTATTCACCATCCGCTAATTGCCCATCTACCACCCGCTAATTACCCATTACCCACCACCTACCACAAAATGCAAACCAGCTTACTTTAAATACTTTTTTAGTTACCAGAATCACAAATATGTTTGTTATAAAACTGTTATAAATCACAACAATCCTATTGCGAACTAATTTAAATTTTTTAACAGATCACTAAGATAGCAAGTAGGTTTGAAATAGAATTTTCAAACTTACTCACATCTACCTACTGATTAAAACGTTTAAGACCCATATCCAAGACTAAGTAAAAAAAACATTTTACTGAAAGTCATTTTTTTCAAAACTTTATTTTCCAGCACTTTTGCTTCTTGGCACTTATAGATATTTAAAATTTATTTAGGTCAAATTACAAATAGGAATGTATTATAGCAAAAGAAGAAGATGGGACTATATATTATATAGTTTTGTCCCCTTCTTTGCACCTCCAAATAATAAATATTAAAAACTTTTACATTGATCGTTTTAGATTAGTTATCAAAATAAATATTATTTTTCCATCTCTACTAAATTATATCAAACTATTGGTTTGAAAAGCTCACGAGCAAATAATAAAATTTTATTAAAATATGTATACAATTTACAATATTATAGTTCAACTAATAAAATTTTACCAAAAAAATTTTTTAACTTTTATATAACATTAAACATAGTTATGATCCGCCAATTTAAAGATTGTTATATATGCATATATTATATATTGACTTAGATTAAAAGAATTATAATGTCGCTAATACTCTTACATAATTTTTCTTTCTAACCTTAATTTTGAAATTTTGAATCTAACACGAACTTAATTTGAAGCGTAACAAGTTTAAAGAAACTGTGTTGAACAGTAAAAAGATGGTTAGATTAATTATTAATATAGATCAGAGATAAAAAATAAATTCCACATCAATACAATTTTTTATCCTTAGCTATACGTATTATTACCACTCAAGTGTCTCCAAGTTTATATTACTTTATTATCTACATAAATTACCGGCTTCATACCTTTTTTTTATTATCAGCTGTGCCTACGCCTTTTTCATACCAAAGTCCAAAATCCAAAACCGCATGAATCGCTACCTTTGGCAGATTTTAAATACTGTGCCATATATCTGCTTTTTTCATCTTTAGCTATGTCTATGCTTTTTTAATAGCAAAAACCCAAAACTGCGTTGTTCTTAAAAATTAACACCTTAAGTGGTTCAAATGCACTATCTTAATTGTGTCTATACCTTTTCATAGCAAAATTCAAGGCTATGTTATCTTTGTGAATTGTATGAGAATTGTTACTTTTAACAGATTTCAAATACTAATCAAATACCTTTTTTTGCTCTTGACTATACTAACACTTTTTTCATTGCAAAATTCACCTTGAGAACCGTCACCTTCAACAGACTACAAGTACAACTTACATACCTTATAAAAAACCGTTAGTATATTAAAAAAAATTATTCAGAAACAAGGCGTAGTTGTTGTGTTTACACATCAACTGATCTTTAAATGTTACTTATCACAATCTTCCGATATAGTGCTGATACTAGTATTAATACCAGATATTATTTTCTTTCCTTGATTCAAAAATATTATATTCAGAAAAGTCTGCGCAATGTTTTATGAAGTTGCAACTGCTAATACTTTCTCTTCCCAATCTAAGAATAGATTCAAAAAAATCAGTATATTGTTCTTATAGACTGCATTTACAAATGAGTTTCCAATGTCTAATTTTCAAACAATTAGCGTAATGTTTTTGCAAAGCGCACATACTAATACTTTTTTTTCCCTTCCTGATCTAAATTTGTTAAAAGAACATAATTTTTTTGCCAAAAGTATTATTATTGTATCCCTTAGTTTGTACTACTTCGCAGGCAAATATGCCTGTAAAATTACTATAAATATACCTCTGATCTATTTTTTTAATCATTTAAAATATTTAAATAAAATTTGGTATTATAATATTTAATAACAAGGATTATATTTTTGAATTATTTAAATTTATATTATAAAACAAAAAGTTTATGTTGCTTATAAGCTGAAAATATTAAATTTTAAAGAAATTTTTTAACCAAAAAAATATTTTACAATATCTGGCGAATTCTTTAAATATTGGTTTTAAAAATATAGTTTCTAATACAATATTGTAGTTTATATAAAGGATGACAACTTTCATTATTTGACTTTATATGATTTACTTGTAAAAACTAAGACTTGTATTAGAAGTGAAAATTTTTTTTATAGATGGGAACATATAAAATTTGAGAAAACCTAAAGAAAAAATTCTATAGTAAAAGTTCCAAAACAAAAACTTTAAACTTTTATTACATCAAAGTTTTTTAATAATTTTAAAAAAATTTTATAATAAAGTTGATAAAACAGAACTAATATTATAATTTTTACTTAGAAAGTATATAGCTAAAATTAATATTTAAGGTTTTATTTAAAAAATTTAAAATTTTAAAATTTTCGCAAGCAAATATGCCTGCGTAACAAAGCAAGGGATAGTACATTTTCTAACGTCTTTCCACCTTCTGATTTAAGATTACTGCTATAAGAATAAAGGTAGAGTGCTGCTTTTGCATTACGTGTCTCCATTGGTTTTCCGAATTAACGTACTATTAGCCTTTCTAAAAACAAAGCACGCTAGATAGCATTGGAACACAACTACAATTAAAAAAAATGAAATAAAACTTTAGATAATACAAATTTTTATATGATTTACAATGTATAAAATCTGCATTTTAAGATCTGTACGATGCAAAAATCTGTAAATCTGACTTGTATTATTGTTTTTAAGCGCTACATACCTTTAAAGACCTAAATATTAAAAAAAAATTGTAAATTTGTTATAAAATGAATTAAAAATAAAATATATTAATTATTATGTTATCTAATTAATATAGAGTTTTACTTAGTAAATACCGCGTGCTTACAAAGTAAATTTTTTAAAAAAGAAAATTAATATCTAATAATATTATAATCAAAAGCTCATGGTTTCGCTCCATCGTTTGTACTACTTTAATACTGTATTTGATTAAAAATTTTGTGACTTTACTTATGACCTGAAAATTTCAATTCGAGTCTTACCTCTATGTGATCTGCGTCATATTTTACTATAGAAAATTTCTGATTGACTGGTGGATTATCAATTAAAAAAAAAGATATCTAATTATTTTTTTAAGAAAAGCACTAACATTTATTATTTAATATTTATTAACACCCTTATGCAATGATCTCAAATTTGTAATACGTTGAGTTTCTATAAAAAGTGGTTCTCATACTCATTAGATAAGATATATCATTCATATTTAGCGAAAAACTATCTTAAAATGGATATTTACTGTATCGCAAAGTTGAAAGTGTTATATAAAGTCTATGCTCTTGCTCTTGCCCTTGCCTTTGCTTTTGCTAGCATTGTGTTATTGTTGTACTGATAGAGCTATAAAAAAAATTTTGTGAATTTGATTGATTTTTAGGGAACTAAATTGTTTTTCAAAATATCATCTATGCAATCTCATTATTTTTCCCTTTACATTTTTACTGCTTTCGGATTTTTTGCTATGATAATTAATTGATAGTCATCAATCTGAGCGAGACTTTCGTTTGTTCAAAGAAATCTCAATTTGATATTTTTTTTTATTTGGTTTGTCAATTTATGTCCAAATTGTGGCTTATCTAAGAGGAGCGCCATTTATCAACTAATTTTTAGGGTGGGTGAGAGGGTCAGAAAATTATCCGGTCCTAATAGCAGATAACTTTTGATTGACTAAAATTATTAAAATTTTTAAAAATTTTTAAAATTTAACATTAAATAACCTTTTAACCAATGTTCCATTTTGATAATTTTACTACCAAAATGTTCGTTTCAATGAGACGATTCCAACGAGCCTAAAATTATCAAAATCAAATCACAGAATCCCAAGATTATTATAGATTTGTCTGCTTTAATTATATTATTTTCATATATATTAAAAATTATTATTAAAGATTTTATAAACTTTAATATTAAATAACTCTTGAACTAGTAATCTGCTTTGGATAATTTTACTATGGTACCAAAATGCTCATCTCAATGAGACGATTCTAATGAACCTAAATCGTTAAATTCTGATCATGGGATCCAGAGATCGTTATAGATTTGTGTTATTTTAATATAATCTATTAAAAATAATACAAATCTATAATGATCTCTGGATCCTGTGATCAGAATTTAACGATTTTAGGTTCATTAGAATCATCTCATTGAGATGAACATTTTAGTAGTAAAATCATCCAAACGGATCACTGGTTCAAGAGTTATTTAATATTAAAGTTTATAAGATCTTTAATAATAATTATTAATATATATGAAAATAATATAATTAAAGCAGACAAATCTATAACGATTCTGGGACCCTGTGATTGGATTTTGATAATTTTAGACTTGTTGGAATTGTCTCATTAAGATGAACATTTTGGTAGTAAAATCATCCAAAACGGATCACTGGTTCAAAGGTTATTTAATGTTAAAGTAGAGCTTGTACCCGTATAAGTGTTATCCAGGTAACCCGGTTAACACCTGTCAACCGGGTCATAGCTATCGTTAACCGGGTGACCCGGATTAATTATCCATAAAATGTATGTACAGTACGTATGTCTGTTGGGAGTGAGGTCATTTTAAATTTTATTATTTAAACCCAGTTTATTTTCCGATGGTCTCTAGCCGTTGGAGAATAAACTGATTATGTTATAGCTATTATCATGATTCTTGGGGCACCTGTAAAATTTGCTGAATGATTTTTAGGCCGGAAAACTTATATATTAAATTTTATACATAAAAATTAAATAAATTTATCAGTTACCATTATTATTATACGTAGTTTTTTAAAAAAAAATGCATATGAGAATTTATGATTTTGTGTCAACCAATCAAAAAAACTTGGTTTCCCGGATTATTAAGATGACCCAGTTTATAATGTTGTAAACGGGTGAGTAACCCAGAGCTTAAATTTTTTAACAGGTACAACCTCTAAAAAAATTACATACCCTTAAGAGCTACCTCAATTTTGCATTAGCCAATCAAACAAACCGGGTCAACCGGGTCACCTGGGTAACCTAGATTTTTTAAAACAATCCGGTTTGTGACCCGGTAATAATCTGGTAAATGGGCGGGTTATCCGGAATTTGAAATTTATTTCGGGTACAACCTCTATGTTAAAGTTTAAAAATTTTTAAAAATTTTAATAATTTTAGCCAATTAAATCACAGTATTTGACGATCAGGTAGGGGTAGCCTCTTAGTAGCAAAAAATCAGATGATAAATAGCACTCCCCTAATTATGTATAAATTATCTGATATTTTTATAACCTACTACTGTAACTATAAATGCATAAGAATAGTACCTCTCACTCTTAGCTATCCCTCAAATTGATAACTGTTGATATCTTATTTTTTTTTAAGGATTATGATTATCACTATAATTATATATGACCAATGACATAACTAAACATCATAATTGAATGCTAACTTTTAATTGTGTGTGACTAATGATATAACAAGTCATTATAATTTAATATCTGTGAATTAATAGTCAATGCGTGATTGTTTAAAAATTGATTTTTGTGTATGTTAAATTATGGCACTAGGGCTCCTACCGAACCGGACCGAACTGAACTTTTGTCAAGTTTGAGTCTGGTTCGATTTTCGAACCGGACTCAAACTTTTTGTTTCAAACTTTTTAGTCAAGTTTGAGTTTGGTCCGGGTTCGGTCCAAAGTTTGCAAACTAGTTCGGAGTCCGAATAGTATATTAAAGATGCCTGATGAAATGTTTTTTGCAATAACGAAATGGTTTCGTCATAGTTTCATTATGACGAAACCTTGACGATTGACGAAACCCCTGACGATTGACGAAACCCCCGACGATTGATGAAACCTATGACAAATTGACGAAATCTATGACAAATTGACGAAATCTATGACGAATTGACGAAACATATGACGAATTGACGAAACCTTGACAAACCTTTAACAATTGATAAACCTTGATAAATCGATTCAGGAACCCTTAGCATAATGATCTTGAATACACTAAACCTTAAATTGTTTCAAAAGAATGTTATTTCATTATAAGGTTTCATTAGCTTTTTTCTTTTTCTTCTTTCGCATGTTACGTGTAAATTTTATGTCTGGTTGATCCGGAATAGTCAAAATTGTGCACGCGTTTATTTTCATCGATTCCGGATAAATCCGACATATATTCCGAACATGTGCGAAAGAAGGAAGAGAAGCGAAAATACTTGAAACCAATGTTTAAATCGACCTTGGTGCACTAATTAAAAATGACGAGAACAAAATGTTACATATAATGAGCACCAATCTATAGCTCTAGTCTCCAACAACAACACCTTAACCCTAAACTTCTATCTTTATGCGCTTTGTTTATTTACAAAATTTAATTTCTTTTTTTGATTTGTTATTCGTAAATAACGATGGATAACGAGAATGTAATGAATATATTAATATATATATATTGTTATCCAACCTATATTGATTCTCTATCGCTGCTATGAATTATGCATTATCGCCTGTTCTGTGAAAATATCTTTTTTTAGCTCTTATCGTTATTGACCGCGACTTTCCTATGGAATTGTCTAAAATTTTAATTAGGTTATATTCTTTTGTTGGTGATACTATATTAGACCCTTTTACAGGTTATTAAAACACTTTAAATTTTTATAAACTTGGTAATTAACTCTATCTTGTATGAAAATAACTTATCAGGTTTCGTCATATGTTTCGTCAATTCATCATAGGTTCGTCAATTCGTCATAGGTTTTGTCAATTCGTCATAGGTTTAGTCAATTGTCAGGGGTTAAGCCACAAAAAAACCTTTCGGACCTTTTCAAACTTCGGACTAGAAAGTTTGAAGTTTGATTCGGTCCGGTTCAATAGGAGCATATTCGGACTCAAACTAGTTTGCAAACTTCGGACCGAACCCGGACCGAACTTATAATTGAGTTTGAGTCTGGTTCGAAGTTTGAAATTGGTAAAATCTAGAGTTCGAGTTCGGTTCGATCCCGGACCGAACTCGAACCGGACCGGACCCGAACCGAACCTAGGAGCACTATATGGCACTTTGCAAAAAGGTGTAACCTGGTGCTTTTTTTAATAATGGTAGCTAAGAATCACTGAGATTCCAGATTCTCTGTTACTTTATATTTTCGATTAAATATGGTTATATTTTTTTAAAATTGGTTTAATTCTTAAAATCTCAAAAAATCATTAAATCTCTAATTATCGCACAACATTGTAATCTGCAGAGGTCACAACTTATTGCAAAGCACAATAATTGAGATATAAAAACTTAATCACATGCATTAGTGAATCAAATGGGGGTAAGTCAGTAGAAAAGTGTCAAATTTTTTCTAAGTAAAAGTTTTCTTGACTTAAAGCTTAAATATCTTAACAACTATTTTAATAAATTTAATAATTTTTTTTTATTTTAATTTTATATAATTTCAAGAAAATTTTTAGCAAATTTAATTAAATAGTTATCAAGATTTTTTAGTCTAAAAATTAAAAAAAAATTTACTAAAAATGATTTGTCCCTTTTCTACTGACTCACCTCCACATGCTATGTATTATTAGAATAGTAATTAAAAATTCTTTACAATAAGTTAGCTATGTGACACAGTCATGAAACATAAATAACGATTTTGTAATATATATTTTTTAACAAATTTTATCCAGCAAACTTACATAATTATGAAATTATTTCTTTTTGTTATAGTGAATAGGTTTTGTTAATAAGCTGCATGCGTACAGGATTTTTCATATATATTAGTTGTTCATGATGACTTAGTAGTTGCTTACACATGATATCCGTAAAAACACTGATTGTTGTACCAATATAGTTATGTTAAAAAAAACAAATTGTAACTTTAGATCCTAACAGTACCCAAATAGGTAACTAATTAAAATTTTGTATTTATCTGAAATTGGCTTATCTGCACTCCTGATTAGAACTAATAACTATGTTTCTGGGCTCAACTAGTTTATTTCTAGCATATCTCTGCTTAGTAATCTTTCCAATTTGTTGACTTTTGTCAACTGATAAAAAAAAAGATCTGTAATAGATAGTAAAAAAAAATTATAATTTCAAAGCAAAACCAAAACGTGATCAAATTGAAAGAAAAATTTTGGTTAATTATTGCAATATTTAATTATTTGGATGATTATATTATCAATCTATGAATTATAATAATTGTTCAATAAATTACTAGGGAGTGAATGAAATTTAATTCGGTTCACTTTAACGAATCATCAGGTAAGTATGAAGTTTAATTCTGTTTACTTTGATATTTGTGTTTCAAAATGATGTATAATTAACCATAATCATTTAATCATTCAATAAATTATCAAGTTGAATATGAAGTTTAATTTTGTCACTTTAATATTTCAATAGATTGTATGTACAAATAACCATAATCATTTAATCGTCTGATAAATTACTAGCATGAGTATGAAGATTAATTCTGTTCACTTAACAATTGTATTTCAAGAGAATATATGATTAACTATAATCTATTTAATCATTCAATAAATTACCAGGATGAGTATTAAGTTTAATTCTGTTTACTTTAACAATTGTGTTTCAGGACAATGCATTAGCCATAATCATTTAATAAATTACCAGTATGTGTATGAAGTTTAATTCAGCCACTTTAATGAACATTTTTTAAGCAAGGCTATGCATAGGTAATTTTCCGTTTTGCATAACATGGTGTTTCAAAATTCTAGTCAGCGAGTTATTTTTTTTTAATCTACTGAAAATTAATAAGCTTATATTCACATATAAGGCCACGCAAAGTTAATTTTTCAGTTTGTATAATATGGAATCAGAAAATTTTGAATTTGATTTTTGTCATCATAAATAGCAAAAACCAAATGATTGGCGCAATTGGATTTTTAAAAAAAATTTTTTTAAAATTGGGTTATACAAAAATGAAAAATTAACTTTGCATGGCCAATGTATTAGAGTTCCAATTCAGATAGTGCTTATTCGCAGTTATCCTGATAATTCAGATGCAGATATACGAATGATAGATATATCAGATTGGACCTTTACAATGTGTAATTAACTATAATCATTTTTTCATTCAATAAAATTATCAGTATAAGTATTAAGTTTAATTTTGTCACAATTGTGTATAATTACTGTAATCATTTAGTCGTTTAATAAATTACTAATAAGTATAACATTTAATTCTGTTCATTTTAATGATTATGTGTTTCAAAAAATATATGATTAACCATAATCATTTATCGTGGTTTGCAAAATAATCAAAACGTACATCAATTTGCAAACCACGATAATTTTAAATTGACTACTGGTATAATCCCTTAACCCTATGCCAAAGGCACAGCCTAATATGCTAGTCTCATATATCGTATAGTTTAAATTAAATTAATTTATTTTATTACTAATAAATTCTTTTTATGGTGTGAATAATCACAAATTACCATGTTATAAAAATTACTATATCAATCAAATGAAGTGTGGTTTTTATTGTTATTAATCTGCATTATGTAAGTATGGAAATCTATGCAATTAATCAGGTTGATGCCATCCATGATATCATTTAATGTTCATTCGTGTATGTATTATTATATACTAGCAATGAACAAAATTTTAAGCTAACCAGCCTGTATTGGTATAAATATATAAAAATTTCATGTGCATGAAATTTATTTGGCTATCATTAAGTCTCACTTAGTACTACCTTCGTAATTCACTCAAGTCTGCTCAAATCTATGCACAAATAAGTAGATTTATCATCGAGATTTCAAGCAGTTAGTAAATCCATGAATTGCGTTAATTGTTGGATGAACTATTTTTAAATTTAATATAAACTATGCCTAATTTTTATCTGTTTTGTTCAAGAATATTTATTATAAAACTTTATTTAAATTTGTAGTATGAGTATTCTGATTTCATAACATTTAAAGTTTAGATATTAAAATTTTATAATTTAGCTTAGAAAGATGAATTAATAATAAAAGGAATTATTTATACTGTATATTGCAAATTAATAAAGCTTGGTTGTAATCTTAAAATTTTAATAGCATAGTGATAGTAACACATTTTTAATTGCTTTATTATTAATTTTATGAGTTTCACAAGTACACATACATGCGTACAAGCTATAGTATCACTAATTTTAAAGAACTTTCTGTACAATAAAAACAATATAGTATTTTCTAAATTATCGACTTCAATAAGTTGTATACCAGCAAATAAATGGTGTACATGCGTACTAGTTAGAGATGGGCAAAATGCAGCATTTTAAAAAATTTCATGCAAATGCGGCATTCATGCAGCATGCAAGCATTAATGCAACATGCATCTATACAAAAAAATTTTTTTTTATTATTTAATATTTAATTTTTATATTCGTTGAATATATTTTTTTAAAAAATTTTAATTTTTCTATCGAAAGTAAAAATCAAAAGTCAATTAATAAAAAGTTTTCCAATACTTATAAAAATTTTGTGGCAAGTGTATTTTGATCTGCTAAATAAGTTTATTTAAGCAATTTTAATCGATTTGCTTGGTAAAATTTAGACAAAAGTATGTAGCGACTTTTGTCGATTGTGGGGTGAATATATTTTTTTAAAAAATTTTAATTTTCTGTCAAATATAAAAATCAAAAGTCAATTAATAAAAAATTCTCCAATACTTATAAAAATTATATAGTAAGTGTATTTTGACCTGCTGAATAAGTTTACTTAAGTGATTTTAATCGATTTACTTAGTAAAATTTAGACTTTACTATGTAGTGACTTTGTTGATTATAGGAGGCTTATTTTCAGATCAAAGACATTTTTGAGTTTTTTTAAATATTATAAAATTTGATTGGTCAATAGTCCTATCACTAGGGGAGTCAGGACCTATGTAAACTTTAATCACGTAATTTACTGCACTTCTCTAATTAGTAAAATTTTGTTAATCATAAAAGTTTATAGAATTTTATCAATAAAATTCTATAAACTCTTATTATTCTAATTAATTCTAACTTAATGCACTAAGTAAACATGTTTAGCGCCTAAAAATATATTAAATCAGCAGAATTGTTTTTATTTTACTTGACATTTGGAAAAAAATGCTTAAATTTGAATTTTTTGATAGAGTACTAGCCTTAGATTAGTTTTTATTTTAAGTGCACTTTATATATTATTTGTCAAACGAAATTTGTTATGGGCAAAATGCAGCATTTTAAAAAATTTCATGCAGTATGCAGCATTCATGCAAATGCATGCAGCTATGCAATCATGCGAAAGTGCCCATCTCTAGTACTAGTGAATATGTGGCATGCATGCCATATCCTTTTGTAAGAAACCTATTATTATAGTAAAATAAGTTCTATTTAACACTAGATCATACTTCTAAGTGCTTTATGCTTATAACCTACTATCATCTTACTATAGTTTAACTTTGTACCTTCTTGGCTTCTCTATAACAATCTACTCTTACTTAATTTATACTTCTTTTTTCCTTTTTTTTACTATTATCTAATCTTTTCCTATTTTTTAGCTCCCTGCTTTAATATGATACTTTTACTTGTTTACTATAAGAAGCATCCATAAATAATATTATACAAAAGAAGGGTTAAACGAAATATAATGTTTTTCCTAATAAATAGTAGAGTCAAAAAGATATAATATAATTTTTTTAGAAAAATTTGTCTAAATTCTAATATAGTAGTCCAAATTAAATAATTTTGGTACTATTTGATTTGTTTTGGTGAGAGAAGTCAAATAGTACCAAATTTATTTTATTTGAATTAGGACCTCAGACATTTTTCATATAGATCATAACTGGATTTAGTCAATTTTGATCTAATTTGCTAAAAATGACAAAACTATATTTATTTAAATAATTTTTAATTCAGTAATTAAAATTGAATGAACTTTTTTTTGTTAGATACACTTTACTAAAAGCTTCATTTTTAAAAATAGTTTATTCAAATTGACTACTGGATGCCAAGATAATTGTCAAAAACTGTTTTTTTACTTCTCAAATTTTAGAGGTTTTTGCTAAAATGCATAACGTATGACCTCTGTATTAGATGTCTGGGGTTCTTTTGAATTACTGAATCAGAAGTTATTAGCAAAATACTATTGGTTCTATCTTTTCTTATAAAATTACTATATAACCAATAGTTTTTTTGTGAATATCTTGTGATTCAGTAATTCAAATGATATGATTTTGATATCATTGGATTTATCTCACTAAAGCAAATTGAATAGTATCTAAATCATCTAAATCTAATCACTGTGTTACAGGATATTTAAGTTTTGAAAAAATCTAAACAGTGCACCCCTATAAATTTAGTATAAAGGTAGAATTAGGGTTAGAGTTAGGTTTAGATTTAGATTTAAGTTTAAAGTTAGGTTTAAATTTAGGGTTAGGGTTAGAATTAGGGTTAGAGTAAAATTGCGAGAGGAGCATTTTTGCTTAGTAACACAACAGGGGTTACTTTAGTAAAATTGCGAGATAGCTTAGTAACATAACAGGAGTTACCCAAAGGTGCACTAAGTGCATGATGCACTATATAACAGATTCCTTAAGTTTTTATAAAATTTTATATATAAACTAGCTGTAAACCCGTGCATAATGCACAGGGGTTTTTTAGTTTGTTTTTTTTGAATAATATTAAATAAATTCATGATTGGTTTAAATAAAAAATTATAAATGCAACTCATTGCTATAATGACCCTTATATGATTGGGCAATGATATTAAAAATTAATACACGTTACTCTGGTTATACCGACATCTGGATATAACGACATCATAGTAAAATTTTTCTATACTGACATTTTTTTCAAAAATTTAATATAAAATGTCGGTATAACTTACTGTATCGACATTTTGAATTTTTTTACTAATGAACCAAAAATGTCGATATAACCAGAGTGACGTGTAATCATATAAATAGAGTAAGCTGAATTAGAGGTTAATTCCCTTAATCCAATTTGATCTAAATTTTAGTTGTTTTTTTTTAATTTAGAAATTCATTTATTTTTGTTTTTTTTTGGATTTGTAGTCTTGAGGAAACGAAATACCAAAGTGATATTTCAGATAAGATACTCTATTTTTTCTTTTTATTTCACTTTTTTTTTTTCTTGTACTAATTCTATTCTTTTTTGGCATAAATTAGTATCAGCAAAGGTTTTTAAATAGCTTTTTAAGTATATTATTTCCTTTTCTTTGCTTTAGTTGTAAATTGTCTTGTTTTACTAATCTTTTTTTTCTTTTTAGAATTTACCAGATACTGCTTAGTTCTAGGCAAATATGTATGTGGCTTTTTAGATAAGATATTAATTTTTTTTTTGTTTTTCTTTTTTTTTTGCTTGTTTGTCTGGTTACTAATCTTGGGGGTTTTTTTTGAAGAATATTAGTTTTCTTTTTGGCTTTTTCTTAAAGAATGTCAGTTTTTACGTCAATTTTTTCTTTAAAGTTTTTAAACATAAAGTATGATTTTAATTTTTTTTTGGTTTTTTTTTCTTGTTTGTCTGATTACTAATTTCAGACATAAAGTATGATTTTAATTTTTTTTTTTGGTTTTTTTTTCTTGTTTGTCTGATTACTAATTTCAGGTTTTTTTTAGAGAATGTCAGTTTTCTTTTTTAAAAACATCAGCTTTTTTTCTTAGAGGATATAGTTTTCTTACATTAGTTTTTTTTTTTGAAGGTTTTTTTTTGAACGTGATGTAAGATATTAATTTTTTTTTTTTTGTTTTTTTTCTGTTTTGTTAGCTTTATTATTAATTTTAGTTTTTTTCTTGAGGTTTTTAGACTTTGCTAAACATGAATCCACACCAGATAAGTGCATATAGTGTTTTGGATAAAATTTTTTTTTTTGTTTTTTTATTTTTCTTGTTAGTTTTGTTACTAACTTCTTTTTTAGAGTTTTAGACTTCGCCAGATGTGAATCAATACTGAGCATGTGTTAGTGCAGTATTTTCGATAAAATATTAAATTTTCTTTTTACATTTTGCTTTTTCTCTGTCTTTTAATTTTGGTACTAATTTTGTTTTTTCTTTCTTAAGGTTTTAAGATTTCGCCAAGCATGAATTATACCAAAAAACATGTTTGTGGTGTTTCAAGTAGATAAGATTAAGTTTTTTGTTCTTGTTTCTTTTTTTTTTTTTTGTTATTGTTTTGTTTATTAACTTTTTTAGATTTTGCTAAAGCAATAATTGAACGTTTAATGAAAGCATTGAGCAAACATTTCCTAGAGGCACCAGGCAAATATGTATGAAAACACTAGGTGAGTGTATATAGAAGCACTGGGTGAACATGTATAGAAATACCGGGTGAACATGTATGAAAGCACTAGATGAATGTATATATGGGTAATCATAATATAAGTACTATGCAAACATGAACATTCTTTGAGTCTTTAAAATATTGTCGATTTCATTGGATTATATATTAATTTTTTTTTTTAATAAAATTTGTTGGGTTTATAATTTCATAAAGTTGTAATACTGATTTAAAAAAATTTTAGGGGGTTATCTCGATAGTGATTTGCTTTTTTTTTAATAAAACTTTCGGTATATTTGAATTGTTTTTTTAAAAAAAAAATAAAAAATTTTGAGAGTTGCTCAGTAGTGATTTGTTTTTTTTAATAAAATTTTTAGTAAATTCGCTTTCTATTTTTTTAATTTAGTAATCGGTTTATTATACAATATTTTTAGAATAATCGATTAATCAAAATTGGGGGTCGTCTAAAGCCATGTACCCACGTGACATTTTCGTGTAAATTAACCAAACAGAGTCACGAATTTTGTTTACACGGATCAGCCCGAAGAAGTCAAAAAAACAAAAAAAACGCAAAAACATAAAAACAGCATTCTAAACCTATCTTGGACCATTAATAAAAAATGTCAGAAAGGTAATTTTATCTATATTGGTCCTAACCCTAACCCGACCCTAATGTTAAACAGTCTCTAATACAAATTTTAACTAAAATTTCAAAAAATCACGTGGGTATATGGCTTTAGCCATCCCCAAAATTGGTTCTGTGAGTTATATATTCGCTAGTTTGCTTTATGTATATTGCTTCGCAAATCAGCGATTACATGACTCATACAATTGATTTGATTGGTCGATCGTAGAGTTGCTATAGTGATAGGTTGCTATATAATAATGCCCGGTTCAAAATACCATATATTTCTGAAAAAAATATCCTTTTTGGCCAAAAAGTTATACAAAAAACATTAGAATAGCTTATTTTTAAATTGTTAAATTTTTTGAAAAATTAAAAAACATACTAATTAAAAGTAGTTTAAATATTTTTTATAAATATATTTCATTTTTTGAACAAATTTACTTAATAGCACTTTTGAGATTTACTTAGTAAACTTTAAACTTTTATATTAAAAAAATGATGAAAATAGCTTCTTTTGAAAAAGTAAACCCAGGTTTGGTTCAAATAAACTGCTTTTGGTTCAAATAAACACTTCTTTGGTTTAAATAAACTCATTTTTGGTTCAAATAACCCTATTTTTGGTTCAAATAAAGCTGATTTTGTTTAAATAAACCTGATCAGTTTAAATAAACCTTATTTAAATAAAATAAACCCAATTTTGATTCAAATAAACCTAATCTGGTTCAAATGAACTCAGTTTTGGTTCAAATAACCTGAATTGGGTTCAAAACTAAAAAAGTTACCAAATCGGGTTTGTGTAACGTTACACGACATTAGTGGCATGTAACCAAAAATTATTTTTGCGAAAACAGTCCAATAAGCTTTTGTGTAACCTATTTGCATATAAGTGTTACACAAATTATATTGCCCAATCATATTGCAGTATAAATAGATACTATACTTTAATACAATTATTTATATTGTTAGTCTAAACATTATCGTTACACAGTATAAATAGGTAATCTAAACGTTATCATTACACAATATAAATAGAGTAATCTAAACGTTATTGTTACACAATATAAATAGAGTAATCTAAACGTTATCATTACACAAAGATTTTTTAGATACTGTAGTTTTAAAAGATATTAGATTTCTAACTTAAAATTTTACTAAGTTAACCCCGAGTGGGTTCTTAACAAAAAATGATTTTCTCGCAATTCTGTATAAATTTTGATATTATAATTATGCACCAAAGTTATATACAAATTTTTTTAGTATATGAAGCAGCATCAATTAAAACAAAGCTTATGGCATTTTTTGCAAAAATAAGTTAACTATACCATCATATAAAGCAGAAATTTTTCTATATAATTTGACATTTAAAGCATTAATTTACATAGTAAAATTTTTACCAATGCTTACTTTTGAAATGCTGTATATGATTAAAAGTGATCTAAAATTAAAATTTGGATATCCAGTTGTCGATCCTTGCTGCAGAATCATAGAAATGAATTCGTGTGATTGGCTAGCAAATGTCGATCCAACAGGTTATACTAATAATAGATCATCATTGTTATTGTTACACCAATTTTCAAACATGATTTTCTCAAAATAGAAAAAAAGCCATAAGCTTTGTTTTAGTTAACGCTGCCCCATATAGTTATAGATATACAAACTTTAAAAATTTTTTTATATAGTTTAGAGGGTCAAGAGCTACTATGTGGGGTATATAATATTATTTATGGATACCTTCTAAAAACTTATCTTCCTACTCCTAAATAATACATATAGTCAAACCTCCATAAATGCAACTCATAGGGACAAGCCTACAATGTGCATTTAGAAAGGTTTGTATTAGAAAAAGCCAATTAAATTGTAGCTTTAAAAATTAGATCATTAAGTTTGTATAACTTTTACTAAAAACTGTATAACTTATTTTAAATACTAAATTTTGATTGACTATATGCATTTAGTAAGATTAGTATAATATAAAATGTTATTTAAAAGAACATGCATTTAGTACTAATAACATCTTACAAAAAAGAAAAAATGTGCATTTAGGGAAGTATTGTATTTATGGAGGTTGCATTTATGGAGATTTGACTGTATATATATAATTTTAGCTAATCAAATTTAACTAAAAAGATAAGATTTTGCTCAATTTCTCTATTCACTATTTATCTAAACTATTAACTATTGTTTTTAAAAAGTTATATTAAATTAAAAATTTTATAATTAAAAATAATAGCTCTTTTTAAAATTTACTATATGTTTTTTTTTAAAAAAATATAAATCTTTTTATACTAAACTATTATAAAATTTAAAAATTTTTAGTTAATTATATTCAGAGTTTATTATAAAAAGGTTTGGTATAAAAAAAGTTAAGGGGAGTAACAAAAATCAGGTGATTTTTTAGGGGGAGAGGGGGTAAAAAAAGTTAAAATTATATATAAGAACCTGACTATTTATATATTAAGAAAGAGGGAGGGGGGTAGGCCTCTAATAAAAAATAATTAGGTGATTAATGACACTGCCCTAACTATATTTTTTTTTTATTCTTCAATACACATTAGCAAATTTTATATATAGATATATATTGATTACTAACTGGTAAAATATATATCGATACCCATCACTCCTGCTAATTTCTATCAATAGTGATAGTAATCGATATATATTTGATATAGATATTAATCAATATATAAGCTTATCTGATATGATATCAATTAATAATATTATATTCACATAATCATGCTTTTTGCAAATTTTTAAATGTTTTACAGGTTTTTGCAAGTTTTCAAAATTTAATAAAATTTTATTTTTTTATTTATTATTATTATATAATATTTTAAATTATTAAATATACAATATTTGCAAGTTTTCACAATTTAATATAAAATTTAAAAACCGCTATTTACACCATGGTTTTTGCTATTTGCACCATGGATTTCGTGTAATAGTAGATCATCAATCACCTTTTCTATTTGCACCATGGTAATATATGTTGCACCAATAAAAACTCGCCTTTTTTTGTAGATTAATAGTTATTTCGCGCCGTTAATATTGTATAACGTCACACAAATTTTGGTTTGGTAATCTAGTAGGCCTGCTAATCTATTTTTATAATGTGGGCCAACCCTAACCCTAATTTTATAATTCGGGCCAACCCTTACCCTAATTTTTTAAGGCCTTAAAAAATTAGGGTAAGGGTTGGCCCGCATTATAAAATTAGTGTTAGGGTTGGCCCGCATTATAAAATTAGGTTAGCAGGCCTATTAGATTAAGTAACCAAAAAAAGACTTGTATAACGTTACATGATATTAACGGCGCGAATACCTGTTAATCTACAAAAAAGGCGAGTTTTTATTGGTGCAACATGAATATAATCCAAGGTTACACAAAATTGCGAAAATCTGGTCCGCATTATGTTAAGGCCTTAAAAAATTAGGGTAAGTGTTTGTCCTCATTATAAATTTAGGTTTAGGGTTGGCCCGCATTAGATTAGGCTACCAAAAGAAGATTTGTGTAACATTACACGACATTAACGGCACCAATAACTGTTAATCTACAAAAAAAGTCGAGTTTTTATTGGTGCAACATATATTATCATAGTGCAAATAGAAAAGGTTGATTGATGATCTACTGTTACACGAAATCCATGGTGCAAATAGCAAAAACTATGGTGTAAATAGTGGTTCCCTAAAATTTTATTTTTTTATTTATTATTATATACATATTATATTTTAAATATTATATGGAAATATATTGCACCTCCTATTATAACTATAGGATCATTAATTTTGTGTAACAAACAATTAAAGAAATTTTTATCAAAGCAAAAAATAAAATTTAATTAATATTAGGGTTAGGGTTAAGGCCTGGGATAAAGCAGAGGTATAGTTTATGCCAAAATTTCACGAGGAGTATTTTTTATTAGAACTCCAAAGGTGGGTTCATAAGCAAATTTTTAATTAATAGAAGGAGTGCAATGTATTGCAAGTGCAATAAATTATAAAACCCATAAATATTATATTTTATTATATATTATTATAAAAAATACAAAAAAAAATAAACCAAAAAAAATAAACTATTATATTCCTTATATTTATTTATATTCATTTATATTCGCTTATATTCGCTCATATTTGTTTATATTCGCTTATAGGCTCTATTTCTTGCAAAGTGCTGGAAAAGTTAGAATTGGTGTTCTTGTAAAGTGTCGAAAAAGTCAGGTTGTTTTCTTGCAAAGTTCCGAAAGAAGTAAGGAATAAATAAAATAAAATAAAATTAAAAAAATAAGTAAAAAAAACAAACAAAAAACAAAAAACAAACTCGAAAAAATAACAAAAAAACAAAAACAAAAAAAAATAAACTTATATTTGCTTATATTCGCTTATATTCGCTTATATTCAATTATATTTGTTTATATTCATGACTTCTTGCCAAGTGCCAGAAACATTAAAATTGGTGTTCTTGTAAAGTACCGAAAAAGTCAAGTTAGGACCCCGGACATGTAGTACAGAGGTCATACGTTACGCATTTCAGCAAAAACCCCTGAAATTTGAAAAGCAAAAAATCAGTTTTTGGCAATTATCTTGGCATCCAGTGGTCCAATTTGAATGAACTTTTTTTTAAAATGAAGCTTTCAGTGAGGCGCATCTAACAAAAAAAAAGTTCACTCAATTCTGATTACTGGATCAAAAGTTATTTAAATAAATAAATTTTGTCGTTTTTAGCAAATTAGCCAAAATCCAGTTATGACCTATATGAGAGATATCCGGGGTCCTGTCAAGTTGTTTTCTTGCAAAGTTCCGAAAGAAGTAAAGGATAAATAAAATAAAATTAAAAAAATAAGTAAAAAAAAAGAAAACAAACAAAAAACAAAAATGTAAGCAAACTAAATAAAAAAATAAACAAAGCCCCAAATCTCCATTTTTCCAAAGTATCTTGCAATTTAGAAATCATTGAAGGTTTTTGCAAAGTGCTGGAATAAAATAAATTAATAAAAATAAAAAAACAAAAACAAAAACATGAAATGAAAAATAAATAAAGTGAAACCTTGCAAAAACTTGCAAAAACTTGTGTTCTTGAAATTTAGAAATAGTTGGAGATATAAGTTGTATTCTTGCAAATTGTTGAAAAGGCTAAATTGGCTTGCGCAAAGTGCTGAAAAGTTATTAGATTTCTTGCAAAGTGCTAGTGGTAAAGTGTAGAAATAAAATAAAAAAAAATTAAAAAATAAAAAAAAATAAAAATAAAAAAAAACAAAACAAAACTAAAAAAATGAAACGAAACCAAAAAAAAACAAAAGAAAAACGAAAAAACAATGTAAAATTGATAGAAGATTTAAATTATAAACAAAAAAATAAACAAAGATCTAATCTGATCTTGTAGTACAATTATTGAAAATCATCAAAACATTTCGAAAATATTAGTCAAGCTGTCCTTAATATGATCCAGGTTACAGATCTACTGATTCAGCTTGACAGTTCTAAAATATTTTGAATATTCGAAATATTAAAAAAAAAAAAAAGAGAAAGGGAAAGAGAGATAAAAGAAAAAAGGTAAAAGGAAGAGAGGGGTAAAAGGGAAAGAGGGGTAAAAAGAAAAGAGGGGTAAAAGAGGTGAAGAGTAAAAATTGTTCAAACTGTTTTTTTTTAAGTTTTTCACACATTTTGAGGAATATATTTTTATAATTTATGGTAGCTTATGGATCAAATAGGCTTAAGAAATTTTGAACTTTGTTTTTTTTTTACCCGATGATTTGGGTTGAAATTTTCGTGACGGGTTAAGACACTATGTAATTTTTAAAGATCTGTTAATCATTATATATTGTTTCAAGTAATTACCATTATAATTAATTTATAGATATATAACGATTTAATATAGAAAATGATATATATCGATTATAGATATATATCGATTTTTATCCAATTAATTAATATATATCATTATTTTTTAATCAATATAAAACGATTAACTGTTTATATCGATTAATATCTATATATAAAATTTGCTGATACACCTCACCACACCTCATTTACCCGAACAACTGCATATCAAGCCCAACCTCTCAAGTTCTTCATATCGAACTTCCACCTCTACTTTGACTTTCTATATATTGTAGTTGTTCTATATCAGAAAGTAAAGATCAACATTTTCTGAGAACCAAAGGTCCCAGGAATGGTGATCTGTGTCTGGCCCAGAGAACAGCAACTGTGGCAAGAGAATTTCATCCAACAGCTGACTTTTTGGTAGATTAGCACCTTGTTCCACACAGGTATCTATTTATACTTTAGTAATAGCGCATTTACCGAAGCCAACACTTGTAGTCAGAGTAGTACTATGCTTGTTAAGTCTGTCAATTGATGTTCCGAATCCCTAATCCTGTGGTGTAGGAACCTTTCGAGTCCATAGTTTTCTAATTCACATGATCCCCCTTGAACTTCTGAGTTACCTACTTCTGCCCTTGTAAGGTTCACTCTGACCTAGTATCCATTATTACCTTCCTACTGGTCCTTCTTTGATACATTCCAAACTTTCAATTCAGTTAGCCCGAAAGGGTTGATTTACTTGGCATTAGATGCCTTATAGTTTTTCTTTTCTTGGTATCTACTTCTGAAGCATAGGTCCTTTTCCTCCAATGCGGTTCCGGCGGCTAGATTGGTAGACTTCTTTTTTCTGAAGGTCTTTATTGTTCAGTTCTTTGGCTCCGGTTTTAGATATTCTAGTGATATTCTAGTTCTAGTAGCATTATCAAAGATCATTGTTATTTCTTTACTTGAAACTTACCAAACAGGTTTTTGTTTCTCCAGTTTCTTGAATTTGTCTGTGTAATGATATACAACTATGCCCGAAAGCTTCCATTCAAAATGGTGTACCAAAGCATATCCAACTGATCAATAAGAAGCAGTTACCAGAACACAGATCTATTTTTCAAAGCGTTGCCAGTAGAATTTGATCCCTAGACCTGCTGTATAAGGGTAACAACTTACCAACTTCTTTAAGTCACCATACACTAAAAGTTAACTATATTATTTTTTATTTTTTATTTTATTTATTAATAATCTTGCTAAAGCTTAGCTAAATTAACTATATACAATTTTAACTAAGTAAAGCTATATATTATGTTCTTAATTTATATACCTAACATTACTTAGCTGCTTCTATAAGTGCCCAGATATAACCTATTGCACCAGTCTTCTAGAAACTAGAAACTTAACAGAATCAAAACTACTAAGAATATTGGATTTCTCTTCAAATTCTTTCTACCTAGTATTAATAGTGAAGATATTACTATCCAAATACAACTATATAAAGAAAAATAGAAAAAAGAAAAATAAAGAGAAAAAAAAAGAAAAAAACTACAAATCCTAAATAAAAAAATCAAATAAAACAAAATAAAAGAACACAAAATGAAAAAAACTAAGAAAACCCTATATTAATAATAGAGCTAACTTTGTTACAAGCAAACCAAAAATAAAGAAAAAAAAAGAGTAGCAAAAGCTAGTCTATAAAATAAATTTATATGATACTATATAAAAAAAACTTTGTTAAAGTATTATATTTATATAATAAAAAAAAGCTAAATCTAAAAGGACTTTCTAAAAAGAAATTTTATTTATATTTTTTTTAAATAACTTATATATTATTTATTGTTTATTTTGCAAAACTTAAAACTTACTTGTAGTTTGGTTTAGATATATTTTTAAATTGAAAGAGTAAACAATACTAATCTTTTAAAAAAAGTAAGCTAAATTTTCTACTTTTTGATGAAATTTCAAAAAGTCCAAAAAAAATACTAAACATACTAAACAAAAAAACATAGATTTATACTTTGTAAAATAATATATTTGACAAAAGTATACTTCTACTAGAGCTTTTACACAGACCCTAAATATCTTTTATATAGGTTATAACTAGATTTTGGCAATTTCAATTTAATTTGCTAAAAATAACAAAACTACAGTCATTTTTCTTTAATCCAAACTTCTCTAACCCGAACACTATTAAACTCTTTCTAAACCAAACAAAATCTTCTAGAACATTTGTAAATTTTATTATAAAGTTCAGATAAGCCATATATAACTTTTTGAAAACTGAACTTTTTCAAATTTTTATATAGTAAAAAAAAGCAGTCCCAGCAGTTCAGATTAAAGAGAGTTGACTATATATTTATTTAAATAACTTTTAATCTAGTAATCAAAATTGAATGAACTTTTTTGTTAGATACACCTTATTAAGAGCTTAATTTACAAAAAAGTTCATTCAAATTGGACTACTAAATGCCAAAATAATTGTCAAAAACTGTTTTTTTGCTTTTTAAATTTTGGGGGTTTTGCCAAAATACATAATGTATAACCTCTGTACTAGATATCTAGAGTTCTTTCTACACCTTCTGGCCAAAAACTTCAAAGTTGTTGCTCTACTATATCTTTTATAGCAACAGAGTCTTTTACCCAGAGAGCCAAATATATAAAAAAGGATTTTTTTAATTTTATTAGGACTAGTGATACCACCAAAATTGATTTTTGAAAAAGGCCTATTTCGTCTTCATTAGAGAAAATTAAAATTTTTTATAAGGAAGAGCAAATAAAATTTATATAGATATATTCCTTATAATTTTGTCTATTCAAAAAAAGTATCAAATAATTTCGTCTTTCAAGTAAAATAGGTCAAAAACAATTTCATCTTCAAATTTTAATTTCAGGTTTTAGAACCCGAAATGCTTTCGTCCTCATATATAGACTAGATCTTGGACTAGACTTAAAACTTTTGTAGAACACTAGTTGGAAGTATAAAAATTATTTGCATTTATATATATTTATATACAACACACATGTTTGATTAAATAACTGATTAAGAAGTTGTGACCAACTAAATTACTATATTTCTAGTTTTAATATAAAAGTTTAAATGACCTAATAGATCATTTCATCTTTTGAAATGACCAATATCTGGTCATTATTCATTTGAGTCACAAGATTATTTCAGATCATTTACTATTCCTGCTAATAGGAACTGGTAGAGAAATTGATAAATATAATATTACTTGATCTTTAATTCCAGCTATTTTATGTACAGATTATGCTTTATTCATTATGCAAAATTCATTCTGATATGCAAATATATGCTTCTGTAGTAAAATCTGAATTATGCACATATTATGCTATCACAGATCTATAGTATTCCTAATCCAGACTCTTGGCGGGCCATAAAATACAGGCTAATTTTTAAAACCTGTTCCATACTATATAATCAGCTATAATTCTAATTCTAACACTAATATATAACACTAGATCAATATGGTACAGATTTTAAAAAATTTGGGTGTACTATACTGATATGCTCACCATACCATATTGATTTGTGAAAATACCATACCAGCAGTGATGTACATTGGACAAAATTGGATGCTTGGACACTTTGAATTGGACGTCCAATTCAAATATCCAATTGTGATTCTTGAACCTAAATCTTTGGACCCTGCTCTAATCCATAAATTTGATTGATTGAAATTAAATAATACTAGTGCAGTAGTTTGTCTATACAAATATTGCCCAATCATATGTGACAAAAGTCATGTGATGTCCAATGTCCAATTGGACATTGGACATATAGTAAACGTCCAATTTTTGTTGTTGGACCATTGGACATGACATCACTGCATACCGGTACCATACTCTAATTTCCCATACTACACAATTCTGATCATCCGTACAGAATTTTTTTTTACAGTAAATCACCACAATAATCAGTAAGGTTTGTAACAAAATTTTACAGTAAATTGTAATAGAAACCACAACTGTTAATTCCAATACGAGCTAACTCAAAACCATACTGCATTGGGTGTTCGATACTAGTGTTGTTAGTCAAAATAATTTAGACATTTAGGCATTTAGGCAAATTGAATTTAGGCAATTTTGACTTTGTAAAAATTACTATTAAAAAATTAATTTAGACATTTAGACAATTTAATTTAGACAAATTTTGACTAACAACATTATTCGATACACTATGAAAATCAAATCTATATGAGGTATCATATAAAATTCTAATAAATGATTTTTCCTGATTAACCAATCTAGAGTTCCAATCAGGATAGCGTTTATCCAAATAATTATCGGATATCCGGGTGACACCCACCCGGGTCAAATCACTAGTAACAACTAAACAAAAACTTCCATTAATTTGCTATAGAACTTCCTACATTAATCTTTTGATACACAAAAATTAATTATATTTGCATAGCTCACTGCATTTGCCTGACACGTTTCTTGTTAATTTATTAAATTCGATATTTGAAATAAACTATTCAAATTTGGTATATTTCAAATAAAACAGCTTAGCATTTGTAACAAATTCGTAAATATAACTAGGAAAACGGATACCCGAAGCCAAGAATAAACATCGGCATTGCTGTTACGCTTCGGACAATGAGTAAAGTGATGGCACTTTGTTCATATAAAATCCGGATTCAATAATTGAATTCCAGATTTGGATTATCCGGATACACGAAGTAGGATCTGAATTTAATCCGGATGGCCCTTAAAGAATAGGATCGAACACTACTAAAAACTACTACCTTGCCTAAACTACCCCGAAACTCTGCTACCCGCTCAGCCAAATCTAACACGCCTTTTTCGACGCGACTTAATCTAAATTTTGGTTACACGAAGCGACTATCGTTCAAGCGACAGACTCACCGAAATCCCGTGCTGTCATCGCATTGGCAATATTGAGATTTCAGAATTAAATAAAGATACTATTTGCGAACAAAATAAAAAAAAAAGAATTGGATACATCCAGAATTGCACAAATAATGCGATTTAACCAAAAAAATTTTTTTGTTGCATTATTTTTGATTGCCACTGTAGAGTCAATTTAATATATCGGGAGGGGTTATTATGTAATTAAATCCATAAGACAATAATAATGCACTAATATTCAGATATAAAACTTTTGAGAAATCGATTCTTATATTCAACTCATTAAAAGACATCGAAGTCTGAGCTTTATTCAAAGCGTAAAAAGACAGCGCTTTTATATCTTTTACATTCTTAAGAGGAAAATAAAATCGCAACTTTCGAAATTACGTTTCTTTTGAGAACTCATTTTCAAAATTGCAACTCTCTTCGCTCGACCTTAAAACTTAAAAATTATAGAATGATAACATGTAATACTATCACTGTACATAATAAAGCGCCATAAGTGCACCTTATATATTAAGGTAAATTCAAAAAAAAAAAAAAATTGCAACTCAATATTCCCATCGCTCGGCGAAGTTACCATAATTTACCCAATTCGGTGCAAGACTAAATATGTGTGACAGGTTATGTATGTTGTCGATCATACATCCGAAATGTCAAAATTCTTTAAAGTTCATTTATATTTAGTTTAGGGTTGGGTTAGGATTTGATGTTAGCAAGATATAGTAAAATCGTTCAAGGAAGACTTATATTAAAGCTCGAAAGATGGTTTCTTATGCAGTTTGCCGACTTTTTGGCAAAACGAACGTTTGTTTTGGAGTTTCTCTGATTGTATAACGTTACACCTTATCTTGAAACCTGATTGGTAATCTGGCACTAACCTGTCACACATTTTAGACATGCCAATTCGGTTAGGTGATAATAACAAATATACAAAAATAAACCCGTTCACGTTACTATCTATCACCCGATTAGAGAAACCAAACAAAGGGCAATGTTAGAGAGCACAAGGGTATCAAGAGACAAAAGACCCGATTAGGCAAACCATTTAATTATGTTACGAGGCACCGTAACGATTCACAGCAAAAGAAAAAATCATATTATGTCAAGGCCAATATATTACGCGTCGTTATCGCCTATCGTTACATTAACTACTAATTATAACCATACGCAACTACTTTCGTGTTTCTGACTATACTTTAACAGGGGATCAGGTACAAAATCTCTACGTGGCACTAATTAATCACAAAATCACAAGTATATACTAGAACATGTTGCGTAAGGTACAGTAAATTTACACTTTATCAGAGCATTTTCTGTATATCAAAACGTCAAATGAAGACTTGACAATAGGGATGTTATTGGTCCCAACTGGTCCCAACTGGTCCTAATTAAATTGTAAATTTTTATAATAATTTTTCTTTATGAACTATTAATAAAAGTTGTACAAAATAAGATTCTTTACATATTTGCTTAATAAATAAAAGTGTTAAAGTTTCTCCAAAATTTAGAAATCTTTAAAATATCAAATTTAGGACCTGGTCCTAGGACTGGTCCTAAAATTTTATATTTTAAAGATTTCTAAATTTTGAAGAAACTTTAACACTTTTATGTACTAAGCAAATATGTAAAGAATCTTATTTTGTACAACTTTTATTTAAAGCTCATAAGGAAAAAATCATTATAAAAATTTACAATTGAATTAGGACCAGTTGGGACCAGTTGGGACCAATAACATCCCTACTTGACAAAAGAACGATTAGCAAAAGATATTGGATCATCAGAAGAAATTATTCAAATAATCGATTTTTTTAATCAATTTAATTATCAAAAATCGGCAGACATGAGCGATTCAGACGGAATGTACTGGCTTGGTTATTGTTATGAATACGGAATTGGTGTTGAAAAGGATGAAAGCAAGGCATTCATTTATTATCAAAAATCAGCAGACATGAATAATTCTAACGGAATGTATCAAGTTGGCTATTGTTATTATTTAGGAATCGGTGTTGAAATCGATAAACACAAAGCATTTATGTACTATCTCAAATCAGCTAAGAGAAGTAATTCAATGGGAATTTTCAAAACTGCCATTTGTTACTATTATGGAATCGGCGTGGAAAAGAATTATAATAAATTTTGGAATGGATTAAAAAGTAAGTTAATTTTTGATATTTTTTTGTTATAATGTTTTGTAAATTTTTATTTTAAAATTGAGAATACCTTATATAATTTTAATATCTAATTTAATTATCAGGGAGTAAGCATTAAGAACGTCTATTTTATCTATATATCTGCTACTTAAATCCATAATATTTATTACTTGTGTTAATTTAGCCCGTGAGTATTAAGAACATTTATTAATTTCTAATAATAAAAACCGTCAAATAGATTCCTTATTTACCATTACGTACAAATCATTTCATTTGCTTAACTATATTGCTTAGAATGTGAGTATAAAGAACATTATTAATTTTTAGAAACAAAACAGCAAAACAAGTTCACAAAACAAGAACATAAATACTTATTTACTATTACATACAAACCATTTATTCGCATTAACTATTTCGCTTAGCATGTGAGTATAAAGAACATTTATTAATCTCTAGAAATAAAAGCAGCAAAACAGGTTCACAAAACAAGAGCATAAATACTTATTTACTATTATGTACAATCATTTCATTCTTATTAACTATCTCGCTTAGCATGTGAGTATAGAGAACATTTATTAATTTCTAGAAATAAAAATACAGTAGTCAAATATATTCGCAACTCAAGAACATAAATACTTATTTACTATTACGTACAAATCATTTATTCAGTGAGTGAGTATAAAGAACATTTATTAATTTCTAGAAATAAAGCAGCAAAACAAGTTTATTTATCGTTACGCTCAAATCACTTCACTCGCATTAATTTAGTCTGTGAGTATAAAGAAATTTATTCATTTATAAAAATAAAAACAGCAAAATAAGTTCACAAAACAAAGAACATAGATACTTATTTACCAATCATTTCATTCGCATTAATCATTTCATTCAGCGAGTGAGTATAAAGAACATTTATTAATTTCTAAAGAAATAAGAACAGTAAAACAACTTCACAAAACAATACTTATTTACCTTACGTGTAAATCAATCCATTCGCATTAATCATTTTTCATTTAGAGAGTAAGTTTAAAGAACATTTATAATTTCTCGAAATAAAAACAGCAAAATAGGCTCACAAGAACTTATTTACCATTATGTACAAACCATTTCATTCGCATTAATTTAGCTAGTGAGTATAAAGAGCATTTATTGAAACAAGTTCACAAAGAACACAAATACTTATTTACCATTACGCACAAATCATTTCATTCGGATTAATTTAGTTTGTAAGTATAAGGAACGTTATTTAATTTCTAGTAATAAAAATGGCAAAACAAGTTCGCAAACAAGAACATAGTTACGTACAAATCATTTCATTCGCATTAATCATCCCATTTAGAGAGTGAGTATAAAGAACATTTATTAATTTTTAGAATTAAAACAGTCTATTAGATTCGCAAATCAAGAATATAAGCACTTATTTGCCATTACTTACAAATCATTTCATTCGCATTAATTATTTCATTCAGCGAGTGAGTATAAAAAACGTTTATTTAATTTTTAGAAAAAAAACAACTTCAAAAAACAAGAGCATAAATATTTGTTTACCATTACGTACAAATCATTTCATTCGCATTAATCATCTTACTTAGCGCGTAAGTATAAAGATCACATCATTTATTCATTTCTAAAAAAAAAAAAACAACAAAAAACTTCACAAAACTTATCTACCATTACGTACAAATCATTTTATTCGCATTAAACATCTTACTTAGTGCGTAAGTATAAAGAACTTTTATTAATCTTTAGGAATAAAAGCAGTCAAATAGATTCGCAACTCAAGAACATAAATACTTGTTTACCATTACATACTATCTCGCTTAGTGTGTGGGTATAAAGAACATTTATTAAACAAGTTCACAAAAAGAACACAAATACTTATTTGCCATTACATACAAATCATTTCATTCGCATTAATTTAGTTTGTGAGTATAAAGAACATTTATTAATTTCTAGAAATAAAAACAGCAGAGCAACTTCACAAAACAAGAACATAAAATACTTATAATATTTACTATTACGTGCAAATCATTTCATTTGCATTAATCATTTCATTCAGCGAGTGAGTATAAAGAATATTTATTAATTTCTAGAAATAAAACCAACAAAACAAAAAAAGAACATAAATATTTATTTACGATTACGTACAAATCATTTCATTCGTATTAATTTAGTACGTGAGTATAAAGAATATTTATTAATTTTTAGAAATAAAAACAGCAAAAAAGTTCACGAAAAAAGAACAAAATACTTATTTACCATTACGAACAAATCATTTCATTCGCGTTAATTTAGCTAGTGAGTATAAAGAACATTTATTAGTTTCTAGAAATAAACCAGTTTAATCTATTTGCAACTCAAGAATATAAGCACTTATTTACCATTATTTACAAATCATTTCATTCTTTCATTCAGCGAGTAAGTATAAAGAGCATCTATTAATTTCTAGAAATAAACAAGTTCATAAAACAAGAACATAAATATTTTTTACCTAGCGCGTAAGTATAAAGAATTTTTACTAATTTCTAGAAATAAAAACAGTCAAATAGATTCACAATTCAAGAACACAAATACTTATTTACCAACCATCTTATTCGCATTTATCGTTTCATTCAGCGAGTGAGTATAAAAAACATTTATCAATTTCTAGAAATAAAAACAGCAAAACATATTTGTTTACCATTACTTTCAAATCATTTCATTCGCATTAATTTTAGTTTGTGAGTAAAGAGCATTTATTCATTTCTTGAAACATAAATACTAATTTACCTATTACGTGCAAATCATTTCATTTGCATTAATCATTTCGTTCAGTGAGTGAGTATAAAGAACATTTATTAATTTTTAGAAATAAGAACAGCAAAATAATTTCATAAAACAAGAATATAAATACCTATTTACCTTACGAAAATCATTTTATTCGCATTAATTTAGTCGGTGCGTATAAAGAACATTTATTAATTTTTAGAAATAAAAACAGCAAAACAAGTTCACAAAACAAGAACATAAATACTTATTTACTATTACGTACAAACCTTTCATTCGCATTAATCATTTCATTCAGCGAGTAAGTATAAGCATTTGAGTGTCGCCAAGGGAAAACATCGATCTGAAAATTATAGATTATTATTCAGCGAACTTAGCCCCTGATGAACGACATACAATACGTAATTAAGATGATAATATAAAAATATAAAAAGAAAATAAAGTATCAATATGATGAATATTTCTATAATCAAGACACATGAAACTGAAACGACTAGAAGACTGCCATCACGATGAATCACTGATGAATCATTGATGATTTTTTAGGCTAAGTTCGCCGAATAATAAACTATAATTTCCAGATCGAGATTTTCCCTTGATGGCACTCATTTATTAATTTCTAGAAATAAAACAACTTCAAAATAGGAACCTAAACACTTATTTACCATTATGTACAAATCATTTCATTCAAATTAATTTAGTTAGTGAGTATAAAGGACATTAATTTCTACAGCAAAACAACTTCAAAATAAAACAAGAACATAAATACTTATTTACTCTTACGTACAAATCATTTCATTCACATTAATCATCCAATCAGTGAGTTAGTATAAAGAACATTTATTAATTTCTAGAAATAAAAACAGTCAAATAGATTTCTTATTTACCATTACGAACAAATCATTTCATTCAGCAAGTGAGTATAAAAGAACATTTATTAATTTCTAGGAATAAAAACAGCAAACAAAACAAGAACATAAATGCTTATTATTATTACGTACAAATTATTTCATTCCCATTAATTTAGCCGGTGCGTATAAAGAACGTTTATTAATTTCTAGGAATAAAAACCGCAAAATAAGTTCATAAATCAAGAACATAAATGCTTATTTACCATTACGAACAAATCATTTATTCGCATTAATTTAGTCTGTGAGTATAAAGAATTTCTAGAAATAAAAACAGTCAAATAGATTCGTAACTCAAGAACATAAATATTTATTTACCATTACGTACAAATCATTTCATTCGCGTTAACTTTCGCTTGGCATGTAAGTAAAAAGAACATTTAATATTCTAGAAATAAAACCAGAAAACGATTCACAAAACAAATAAATACTTATTTACCATTACGTGAAATCATCTTATCATTTCATTCAGTGTGTGAGTATAAAGAACTTTTATTAATTTCTAAAAAATAATAACAGATAACGGTAAAACAAATCAATATAAATACTTATTTACCACTACATACAAATCATTTCATTCGAATTAATTTAGACGGTAAGCATAAAAATTATTTACATTCGATATAAAGTAATGGCATGGCTAATAAAATAATACCATGTACTAAATATAATTGTAAAGCTCATCTAAATATGGAAAATGTGCACATTGTAATGAAGATAACACGAATAAAGCATGGTGTCTGACATGTGATCCCGACATAACTATTCAAGGATGGACAAGTGGAAATAAAGCTATTTATGAGTGCATCAGAGAGATTCAACTTAGAACCTTTAAATATGAGGATGTAATTGATTGGATTCCATTCAATAGATTATCTGATGTCAAAGAAATTGGCAAAGGAGGATTTGGCTTTGTATATTCAGCAACCTGGTTGGATGGCATACGTAAAATTGATGTCAGTGATGATAATTATGTAAAAGCGCGTGAACCATCTAGCACCGTTGCACTCAAGACGTTGGCCAGTTCTAAAGAAAANTGCACATTGTAATGAAGATAACACGAATAAAGCATGGTGTCTGACATGTGATCCCGACATAACTATTCAAGGATGGACAAGTGGAAATAAAGCTATTTATGAGTGCATCAGAGAGATTCAACTTAGAACCTTTAAATATGAGGATGTAATTGATTGGATTCCATTCAATAGATTATCTGATGTCAAAGAAATTGGCAAAGGAGGATTTGGCTTTGTATATTCAGCAACCTGGTTGGATGGCATACGTAAAATTGATGTCAGTGATGATAATTATGTAAAAGCGCGTGAACCATCTAGCACCGTTGCACTCAAGACGTTGGCCAGTTCTAAAGAAAACGATTTTGATTTTTTAAAAGAAGTTAGTTTTTACTTTTGTAATTTATCTAGTAGTTATTGAACTAATTTATTGTTTAAACCTTAAGTTTAAAAGTCTTATGAAATGCAAATTAAACTATGGCAAGCTCGCAATATACGGAATAACTCAAAATATAGAAACAAATGAATACCTGATGGTATTTCAATATGCCAATAATGGAAGTCTTCGTAAATATTTAAAAGAGAATTTTAGTGAACTTACATGGCAGACTAAATTACAAATACTTAAAGATATCTCAGATGACTTAGATTCTATTCACAGATTCGCAAAATACATTCATGTTGATTTTCACAGTGGTAATATTTTGCAAGACCAATGCACTAATAAAAATGCACAATCTTATATCACTGATTTAGGATTGTCTAGGAAAAAAGATGAGTGTGTTTCAGAAGGAGGTATCATATTTATGGAGTTATGCCCTATGTTGCTCCTGAAGTTTTATCAGGCAAGCAGCAGTTTACACAAGCGGCAGATATTTATGGGTTTGGTATTATTATGGCAGAAATATCAACCGGACAAAGACCTTTTGATGGTTATGAGTTCAATGTAAAACTTGCAATCAAGATTTGCAATGGATTACGACCAGAGTTTGCTCCTGGACTCCTAAATCCTATATTGAATTGGCTGAGAAATGCATGAATTCTAATCCACAAAAAAGGCCTAGTGCTTTGGATATTTATCGTATAATTAATAATTGGCTTAAGAAGATAGAAAGTTCATATGATGATGAAATTAAAAAGCAATTCTTGGATTCTGATAAAATTATTAAATCATTTCCAATACCAAAGCATCCTGATGATATGTACACTAGTAAAATTATTAACACAAAATCAATTTCAAATGCAATTATAGGTATTTATTTAAACTAATATACTAAAATTTGTGTTATATTTAAAATAATAATTATTTATTTAAATTTGTTTAGCTGATTCTACTCAAGTTAATCTTCATTTTACTGAATTTTGAAAGCTTTGGTATATATACAACAATAGATCTATCTTATTAGTTAAATTATATTTAGCTACTGTACTAATAATTAAAGCTAAAATTATATAACTCTATTTTACAAACTGCTCTAGAGTATTATCAAAAGTTTTATCTTTATACAATACTAGTATATTTATACAATATATAGAGTAGTTAGTAAAAATATTTAAGTTTTTGTTTATCTTATTATATTTTTAGTAGTTTGTTAATATTGAAATAACAAGAATAGTATTTGATTATTTTAAAATTTATAATTAATATTAAATTTTTTTTAGAATTTAAATATAGTTAAATAAAATAAAAATATTGCTGTTTGCACTATGGATTTATAAATTATCTGTCAGTAGTGCTACCAAAATAACTTCTTATTTTGGTTATCTGCCAAATTACCTTGTTATTGGCAGTTCACGCAATCATGACAAAAAACTCAAGTCATTTAGCAAGCACAATTATTGTAAACCACCAGATAATGCCGTTATTGTATGCTACATAGTCAATAACTTGTTTATCTGTCAACGAATTTAATATGTAAGCTTCTGGGCCCAAAGGGGCACAGAAGCTGACATTTTTAAATTTCACAGCCAGATAATGAATTATTTTATAAATAATTCTTGTTATCCGACAAACTCTTATTATTATGAATGTATTCCTTTCCGTCATTTTTTCTATGTATTACAAAATAATTACACTTACTTGAATTAAACTCAGACAAAAAAACCCTACCAATTATAATCATTATTGGGCAAATTTTTTAATAATGGTAAATTGGTTGATACGTACTGTTATCTAAAAATTTTTGCCCAATAATGTATACTTATTGGCTGTTTCGCATCTGAATCTATATGTTATCCCAATTTTGTTACTTTTTTGTTTATAAATTTAAAAACTTTAAGTATATCTTAATAACTACCATACCAAATTTAATAAAATTTTTTATTTGAACTTTATATATCTATAAAATTTAAACAAAAAATTTTGTCAAATTTGGTATAGTGATTACCAAAAAATCTTTTAAAAATTTTTAAATTTTTGATCAAAGTTATATTACAGAAATTAGTGGGATACGTGATAAATTTTGTGATGATCATTCAAATTTCAATAATCATGTTTCAGTAATAACAGTATAGTTTTTCGATAATATAATTTTCAGCTGATATATTATTGCAGTATGTTTTGTACTAGACGAAAATAAAATTATACTTTTATTACTAAAAAATAATTATCAAAATTTGCTAATAATCACACAAAATTCATTACGTGTCCCACTAGCTTTTAATAGGGATGTTAATGGAGTGCCTCAGAGCAGTATTGTTACTCAGACCCAGACCTGAACTCAAACCAGACCAAACCAAACTGAACTTGGACCAGACAAGACTAGTCATATCTAGCAGATGGTTAGTAAAAAAGTACACTTTTTTATAAATCCGTTTTAATCGGTTGCAAAATAGCCTTACCCTCTGTGATTTAAGTTTTCTGTGAAGTTGATCAAACCTGATACTATTAAATAAATGTTAAATAAAATTGCAATAAATGCAATTCAAAATATAAAATTAACAACGATCATCTGGACCAACTTTTTCACGACAACCGAACTGTAGAAATCTATAGATAATATGCAACCTCTTACTACAAAACTTCTTTTGGAGTATTCGGAAAAAGAGTTCTACTCGGGGCAACTGAAAAAAAGCTGAAAAAGAAGTCTTGGGATAGGTTTCCCTGGAGTAAAACACAAAAACTATCGAATAGTAGTTGGGTACTAAGTAACCGGAAGTCTTTGTCATCAAGCTCAAACATTTTTGAACTTTATAAAAGCTGCATATTTTTCTGTAGACTACAAAACTTACATGGTTTTAAACCCACAAAACAAGTTGAACCTCTTGGAACTTTTCTTGTCCTTTGGTCTTTTTCGAAATTTCGACAAAGTGGGCATTCTGGCTTACCCCCGCCAAAAGATCGACAATATTTACCTCTCCCAATTTGGAAATGTGCCTACCATATTGGAATAAAGTTACGAGTGGATTTCGGTCTTTCAGAATAAACAACAAACGACATGTGTTTGAGGAAACCTTGAAACGAAATTTCGTTCTAGAATGTTCTTATAGCCGGAGTTTCTTTTACACACCTATCTCTACAGTTTTTTTTTAGGTTAGAGGTCATTTTTTCTAGTAATAGCTTTTCGCCTACATATGATAATTTGAGTTTAGTTAGAGTAGAGACTACTTTTCTTAGTATCATGTAATTTTTAAAATAGTCCACTTGGTGCCAGGTCTTAATTGACCTGAGGCCTTGCTTTTCTTTTTTTTTTTCTTTTTCTATCATTTGTTTTCTCGTTTTTTTTTTGTTTACTCTTTTTACTTTCTATCCCTTTTCTTATTTTGCTCTTAGTAGTTTAGTTGTTTCCTCCCGCCTCCAAGAATATTTCCTCCGGGAAATGCCCTTGTATGGTGGAGCGAGGCTGATGGACTAGTCAGTGTCTCCTGAGATGCCGTGCGGTGATTCGCATTTGGTTTAGTTTAGCTAAATCAGATGATGCCAGTGCTGTATTATTCTTTGTCTAATGAGTTTGTACTATTTTTTTTAGTAGTATAATAAAATCAAAGAGGTCGTATTTGGTAAGTCTTGCCTAAGAGGAAAAAAAAAAATAAACGCAATTTGAATCTCAAGGCAATCTGTTAATAATGATAAAAAGTAGTTTATGTATTCTTGTTCCGCATCATTTCTGAATTTATGTTGATTCTGAATTGCCATTTTAGAATCGCTATTCCATGTAATTGACTTTGCACCATTTTATTTTATTTTTTTACAGATATTTACTATGCTATCTATAGCTTTTTAAAATAACATTATCCTAATTCTAAACTAACCAAATATTCTCAGAAAATGACGACATAGCAAAACTAGTAAATAACAACACTAGCAAACCACAGCATCCAGAAATTAAAGACACTAGTAAAAAAAAAGAGCACCCACGAACCAACTACCAATGAATGAAAGAGCGAAAGCCAACATCAGTAAACTACAGCACGATGATACCAAAATTCGGCAACCACCAGTCAATGTAGATAAAAAAAGAATAACATTAGCAACTATGCACCAGACATCAGCAAAGAAAAAGTGAAAGCACCAATACCAGAAATGACAATGCGATCGGTGACCACCAACCAACGTAACCACAGCATCTAGAAATCAACTAAAAAAAGTGAGAATGCCTATGAACTACAAATGTGTTGCCAAAACAATAGCATTAGAACTACACACCAGACACTAGTAAAAGAAAGAGCAAAAGCACCAACACCCAATACCATAAACAACAGCGACACTAACAAATGACGGCACCAGAAATTGATAATACCAACAACCGAATGACAACAGAAAAAAGAGAAATACTAAACACTGAAAAGACAACCCTAAATATACAAAAAAAATAAATAATAATTTAGTACTATAAAAAGATACTAATTGAAAAAAAGATTGCGTAAAATAAAAAAACTTATCTTTATATATATTGACATTATGATAATTACTTCATTCCAGACAATTAAATTTAGTATTTTTTACCTATTTTTTTTAAATTTTTAAATTATTTTTTTTATCATTAAAGTTTAAAATTTTATCATTGTTTACTTCGACTTTAATTGTTATTTTTTTTATTTTTTTTCTTTTTTTTTTAAAAAAAAACAATTTTATTTTTTTATATGTATATGTTAATGCAAAGAACTATTAGCTTGAATTTTGAGTTACACTAAAGACCAGAATTCTTTAGTATATTTGGACATTCATTATAACGAATTTCACAAGTCACAAAGCTATATCCTTGCGAATATGCTATGTGCATTTTACTTATTTGCACAGATAATACAATCTAAAAAAGTATGAACTAAGAGCGTGAGACAAAAATTTAGAGATAGAGCCTTAAAGTTAAAGGCTATAGAGTTAGGCTAATGCTTACTATATGTAAGTTTCAATTCCGTCATTTGTAATTAGTGCACATTTATTAGCAGACCAATTTCGGAGTTTTAGTGTAGTTTCTGAGTATTGCTATAGTTTTCAGTCAAGAAGATCATGTCTGAAACTGGTAATACTAGTTTCGGTTTCGGTCAATCCGAAACTATAAAGTTTTGGCAGCATCATTAATATACTGTACATAGATAGATTAGAATTATACAGGTTATTTTAAGTAGGTTGAACTACTAGTTCATAGGGTTTCTAAACTAGTTATATAATTTAAGTTTATAAACTAGATTTATAAACCAAGTTATGAACTAAGGTTATGAAACTGGTTTGGAAACTATTAGTTAATTTTTCTCTGAACGAACTACTAAAAAAACTAGTTTGAACTGGGTTTGAACCTGGTTCACCTGAACCATTTAACATTCCTAGGTTGAATGTTTGAATTACTAAGTATACTACAAAATAAGCAATTTTGTTTTTTTTTTTTAAATGTTAAGTTGAGACCTTGCTTTTATCTTTATTAAATTTAATAAAAACTTTTTACAATACTGAAAGAAATTTCATTTTTTTAAATCTAATGCTAAGAATAAAAACTCAAACATATATCTAAGTAAACCTAAATACTTATCTGCGGCCTAAACCTAAAATAAGCAATTTTGATTGGATACATTATATAATTATAATATGATTTTTGTAAACTATTTATTGTGGGAGATTATAATGAAATCTAAATTAAAATAAAATTATATATAAAATCTAAAAAAATAAATTTTTTTGGGTACATTTTTCAGGGTTAGGGGTTAGGGTTAGGGTTCATTTTAAAGTAAAGTTAAAATAAACAAGTATTTGTGGGTTTTAGAAGATTATATAGCAGGTTAAGTAGAAAATATAGATTTCATTTTAAATTATGATCTGTGATATTTATCAGTCATAGGACATGTCCTTTCAATTGCTGTCTATAATAAAAATTATAATAAAAACATATGAATTTACTATAGACATGGATTAGAAGATTCTCTTTGATCTTACTTATTAACTTAAAATTAAATTTTTTGGGAAAATAGAACAAGGGAAGAAGAAAAAATTGAGCTTAAAAATCAAATTAAAATTTTGCTGATTTTGCACAAAACGAAAATGTAACTTTGCCAAAAACAAATATTTTCTAATTTTAAAATGATAAATATGTAAAATCATGCTCTAAACAACTTTACTTAGTCGACTAAAGTAGGTTATCTTGTAAGAAAAATAGGTTATCTATATACTAAAGTCAAAATTTTTGAGTTTTAAATATAAACCGTTTTTTTTTGATTTGATAACCTACTTCGGGCCCTTAAGCAAAGTTGTTCAGCATGTAATTCTACTTGGTTTGAGCTATTGCGCATTTTCTCAGACCTTTTACTAAGTAAAAAATGGGTTTAAAGTTGGAAAAAAAAATTTTTTCTAAAAAAAAATTTTTTTTTTTAGAACAAATTTTTTTCCCAGCTTTAAACTCATTTTTCACTTAGTAAAAGGTCCGAGAAAACGTGCAGCAGCTCAAACTGAGTAGAATCACGTGCCAAACAATTTTGCTTAAGGGCCCGAAGTAGGTTACCTAATCAAAAAAAAACGGTTTATATTTAAAACTCAAAAATTTTGATTTTAGTACATAGATAACCTATTTTTCTTACAAGGTAACCTACTTTAGTCGACTAAGTAAAGTTGTTCAGGGCATGATTTTATATATACTTATCATTTTAAAATTAGAAAATATTTGTTTTTGGCAAAGTTACATTTTCGTTTTGTGCAAAATCAGCAAAATTTTAATTTGATTTTTAAGCTCAATTTTTTCTTCTTCCCTTGTTCTATTTTCCCAAAAAATTTAATTTTAAGTTAATAAGTAAGATCAAAGAGAATCTTCTAATCCATGTTTATAGTAAATTCATATGTTTTTATTATAATTTTTATTATAGACAGCAATTGAAAGGACATGTCTAGTGAATTGACCCGTCTAAAAAATCTTCACTCGGGTCACCCGACGGGTGGACAATGTGCCACCTGGGTAGAAACAGGTCAGTCCAAAAAAAAGGCACCACCCGGGTCACCCGACAGGTAATCTGTCGGGTCACCTGGGTCAATTAAAAAAAAAATTTCAGATGGTTAATATGACTAGTGATTTTGACCCAGGTGAGGACCCCAGACATCTCTCATATAGGTCATAACTGGATTTTGGCCAATTTTGACCTAATTTGCTAAAAACGACAAAATTTATTTATTTAAATAACTTTTGATCCAGTAATCAGAATTGAATGAACTTTTTTTTGTTAGATGCGCCTTACTGAGAGCTTCATTTTAAAAAAAAAAGTTCATTCAAATTGGACTACTGGATGCCAAGATAATTGCCAAAAACTGATTTTTTGCTTTTCAAATTTCGGGGGTTTTTGCTGAAATGCGTAACATATGACCTCTGTACTACATGTCCGGGGTCCTCCCAGGTGGGTTAACCTATAGTTGGTGGTAGATTAATTTTACAAATTAATACAGTTATGGCATTGCCGTATTTTTTGTCGTAATTGCTGTGAGCCGTAAATACCGTAATGCCGTAAAGTCGTAATACTATAAAGCCGTAATGCCGTAATGCTATAATGCAGAAATACTACTATCTGCTATAATACTGTTTATTAAAATACTATACTGCATTATGGTTTCCTTTAAATAATTTACTATTAAATATTTTTCGAATTTGATTCTGTCGACTTCACAACTTTGTATTAATTGTATCGGGTGGGTTGACCCACGGGTTACCCGTGGGTCAACCCACGGGTCACCTGCGGGTTGACCCACCTGTTCTCACCCAAGCTGTTACAACTTGACCCGGGTCACCCACCCACCTGCGGGTGACCCGGGTGACACCCACCCGGGTCAAAACACTAGACATGTCCTATGACTGTTATTAATACCTAATCTTTAAATACATATTTCTCTATGAATATTTAACTAATTTTAATATGAAAAGTTATACTACAACTTTTATTGAAAATTTAAAATTAACTTACTTAGTAAATTTTTTTTTAATTTTAAAAAGAAAAAAATTCGTTATTAATTTTATATATAATTTATAAATGTTGTACTCTAACCCTTCACTTTTGTTTTAGCTTGGTAAATTTTATTTTTAGCATTTATTTACTAGTTTTTACAACTTTTGATTTCATTAGTTTCATAAATTTTAATGCAAGTTATCAACAACATTTCTAAATCATTCTTATATAATCTAATCAGAATTTTCCATTCATTTTTTTTATGCAATTAAATATATCTCTTATGTATAGCATGTACAGTAAACATATATACTTTTTATTTTTATTTTTTATTTTTTTTTGATTACAATCTAAATTTATTAGCTAAACTTTGAAACTTTAGTTAAAAAATTATGCTTTTGATTAATAAATTTGTCTAATCAATTGTATAAAATAAATAAAAACAGTAACATAAAGAAAAGTAATAAATGTAAGCAATAGGTAAAGAATAGTTAATTTATTAGACAAGTATTTTAGAATTATTATTTAATTCTAAATACAGGCAAGTTAATTCATATTATAGCGCTTTGCAAAAAGATGTGGCCTCATAATTTTTGGGATGATAAGATTCTAAATATAGCGATAAAAATCTAAACAAACTAACATAATTGTCGCATGTATTATGGATAAAATTACAATTACAATTATCAGATGTGTCACATAAAGATAATCAAAAGATAACAATTACTGTCTCCATTTTTGATACCACTTTGTTTACAAAATGGAATACAGTAGATAATTGTTTGATCACAAACTTTATTAGACCGAATAATCGAATGTTTAGTGAATTTTAAATATATTACCTCGTATAAACAAAAATTTTGTGCGATATTAAATTTACACCATATATTAAATTACCTAAGGGGTGTGCCATTTATCACGTAATATTTTTTACTTAGAAGTCACCTCTATCCATGTATGGTGTGATCACTTTATCTAATTCTGATATAGACGTGATCACTACCTCCATGTATGCCGGGATTACGCGATGCGATAAGGTAAATTATACGGGCAAACTGGTGAAATAAATTTAAAATTATGCGATTGATTGCTATTTTTATTATATGTAATTAATTCTTTTAGTTCTGTTTTTCGGAATTTTTCGAACGTTTACCAAAAATTTTACCTTTACCTCAACTATGCTCGTAATTTAAGTTCATTCATTTTTTACATCGGAACTTTTCAGGACCTACATTCTGTGTTACCTAAATTACAAATTTAAAGTTAACATTTCCCAACAACGAATCAGATTTTATTCACATGATTTATGCTTTTTTTGCTTGATTATGCGAAGTATATGCGATGCGAAAAAAACTGCTCGATACAAAGTATCGAGGCAGTTTTTGTCTCAAATCAGTTCGGTTCGAACATGTGACATACTGATCCAGTTAATCGTTTTGATAAAACCGGAATAGAGTAAAATATGAGGTAATGTCGTAAACGATGAGGTAATGGGAAAATTAGAGTATGGCTAGGTAAGAATGAGGTAATTTATGAAAAGTATATATTGGTAACGACAAGGTATATAGGAAATGTAACCTTGTTTCTTCTGCGAACCCGAATTACATTCTGGTTATATCGACCCGCCCACCCTAACAATGCTCGAGTTTTCTCTATGACCTGTCGGACGACAGTCATGCAGGGATAGGACCGAGGCATGAGCTTATGGCCTGTCGAGATGACAGCTATTATATAGATGACACAGTCTGCTTTGCATGGCCTGTCGGGACGACAGTCAAGCAAAGCAAATACTGCTCGATGAAGTATCGAGGCAGTTTTTGTCTCAAATCAGTCCGGATCGAGCATGTGACATGCCGATCCAGGAATATTGTTTGATCGTTTTGATAAAAATTGGAATAGAGGTAATGTAGTAAGCGATGAGGTAATGGGAAAATTAGAGTATAGTTAGGTAAGTATGAGGTATATTATTAACATGAAGGAAACGTAACCTTGTTCTTCTGCGAACCCGAATTTCGTTCTGGTTATATCGACCCGCCCCCCTATCCTTGAGTTTCTTTATGACCTGTCGGACGACAGTCATGCAGGGGTAGGGCCGAGGCATGAGATTATAACCTGTCGGTATTATACAAGAGGACTTTGCATGGCCTGTCGGGACGACAGTCAAGCAAAGCAAGTTTAGATTATATAAAAGTATAAAAGGACTGTACGATGTTAGAAAACTGCGTAAGCTGCTCGAGAAGCGGGAGAAAGACCCATATGTATTTTCATCGTGAATTGTATCACATATGAGAGACAAAACAAAAGCAAATTATGCGCATAATATCGCATCGCATAATCCTGGACACCCTAATGACGGACGATAAAAATCACGTGATAAATGGTATGGCCCTAACGTTAAAATATAATTTGCAAGAACTAACAATACGTTGAAAAGCTTGTACATTTTATTCTACCAAATAATTTTGAATTTAATATGTACTTTTCGCATTCATAATATTCCTGCATCAGAAAACAAGCGTTCACTTGGTGTGCTTGTTGCAGAAATTTTCGAGCCATTCACTTAATATTGGAAACTGCCGTTTTTGTAAAGACCACATCCGATCTGTTCTACCACTGAAATCCTGAAAGACAGATTCCTGAAAGAACATAATACCGACAAAGGTAAGTCAGCATTAGTTATAAGGCTGGCCGATTTAGTCGGTATTATGTGTTCTTTCGGGAATCTGTCTTTCAGGATTTCAGTGGTAGAACAGATCGGATCTTCCATCTACCACAGAACTGCTTCGAAATCAAGTTCTGGAAGAGCAAGATATTTCATAACTTCATTCTCGTCTTGCTTTTGAGAGTTTGATAATAAACCGCTATTTCAGGATTGGCAATTTTACCGGCCAAACATATTTTGGCCGGCCAAAAAAACGGCCACTTCGGCCAAATTCATATGTTTTTTTGGCCGAAAAGGCCAACAAATTTGGTTTGGCCGGTAAAATTGCCAACACTGCGCTATTTAAATCAAAATTTTTATCATGGCCACGTAATTGACTTCGACTGATGCTCAATAATCGATGAATTAAATAAATGTCTATTTCGATACTCGGAATTTCGATCGATTTCACACTCTACTAATATAGGTTTTCAACTTGTAATGTTGAATAATTATCATATAATGTAGATAAATTATACGCCACTTCAAGTCATTTCTGTATGCAAAACCATTGTAAAAAAAATAAGAAATATTTTATTTAAATCTTTATGATTCTTTAAATTTAGGTAACTTCGAAATAAAGTTTTAAAAAATTAAAAACTTTCAGCAAAAATTTCGATTAAAGCTATACATTCGTATATTTTAGAAGATCAAAAACAAACAGTATATAATTTCACCAATACATGTTAACTAATAAATAAAATTTTGAATTGACATGTGATAGCTTTTCTGATTAGTAAGTTTTTGTATTAATAACGTTAAAATAATTTTAGAGTCAAATGACCTGAATGCTATTGCATTGAAAAAAATAGCAAACAAAAAAATATCAAACTTATAACAAACTCCTAAAAAAGACGCTTTTAATAGTCAAAACCAGGAATATTTCTCAATCAATATCCAATCCACATTATCGTCATCATCCGCATACCACGATAAATATGGCAATGACTCGGTCCTCTCAGAAACTTCAACTTCAAAGACATTTAAAACTTCAGAGATATTAAATAATCTCAAATCCGGATTCCATAAAATAATTTGTTTAAACTGAAATTTACTAGCTTCTTGCATGGCTTGTTGGATTAATAAGCGTGTTGTATATGGTGAATCACTACGAAATCTGATAATGAATAATTGATTATCCCTAAAGTCATGATTCCATATGATAAATCTTTCAAACAATTCTTCATTCTCATTGATAGATTCTTTTTTTTTATTCGAAATCATTGCGCCAAATTGTCTTGGATCATTGGTATCCGCATAAAATTTCGAATAAAGTTTTGTTTTTTGAAACAACCAGTCAAATGCAGGTTTAGTGGGTAATATAACCATACTTTTCTTGTTCAGTTTTTTTAAATCCTTTTTAATAAATTCACAATCTTTATTAATAATAGTTTCTATGTTAGATTGATTAATTGCAACGATCAATTCAGAATGTTTTAAAGATGTAGAGAATCTATCATCGACTTTAAATCTGATCTCTTTATGAGGAAAAATTCTCCAACCTAATCTAGAATAAAAATCAGATCCAACTTCAGAGTACAAGTATGAAAATTTGGCCTTGCATTCGAATCTCAACTTATCATTCAACAACTCCATCAACTTTGTAGCATAACCTTTGTGCCGATATTGAGGAGGAGTGAATAAAGAAGTGATGTGATAACAAATTACTTCTTGAATTTGTCCGGATGATAATGTTATCAATGCTTTAAGTTTGTATGTTTCACATTGTGAAAAGATTGTCGGTTCAGTATCATTTGATAAATTACATTTTTTTGAAACTAGAATCCAGACTTTAAAATTTTCTGAAGTAAATTCATTATTGGCAAGTATCTCTTCACGTTCTATATATTCATCTATGGTCAACAGTGGATAACCCCAACTCATATATGAATTGCGATTAGTACTAAATGAATAAGAAAAGATTTTAAATAACGATAACGATAACGATAAATTATAATAATAGTCACATTAGTTATAACAGCAGTAATTGTCATTTACATTCTAGCTTGTTCCGGAGTCGCCTCTACAAGTACCAAATCTTGATGTTCAAGTTCGGAAGACATTGATTTAGAATAAACCTTGATCTAACGTTAATAAACAATTCAGTGTGTAACCATTCAAGTGCTCCGACGATCTTTGTTTGGTTATGGGATCGATCAACCTATGTTTGTACCCTACCGAACACAGTACCCCCATGCTGGTTAACACGAGTTTCCTGGTATATACCCGGGGTAATTTATGGAGCGCTATACGGTAGGGTACGATAACTTTCTTATTCTCACAAAACTACGCAATTGTTGTACGTAGCATATGGAAGTGAGTCAACAGAAATTAAGCAAATTTTTTATAATAAAAAATTTTTTTATTGAATTTGGTTAGGTATTTCTCGAGTTTTTTATCTCTATTTAAAAAAAAACTTTTTCAAATTATATTTAAATATTGTATTTTAAAACAACATTTGCCAACTCTATTATCATTACTCTTACTAGAAGTGGTCGTCCTTCATATATCAGGATATAACGATAATCTAGCAATATAAGAAAAAAATAGTCACATGTATCATAAATCATTCATTGATTCCTTGACATTTGAGTATGTGAACGCGTTCGATGTTAAGCGTGCTTGTCAATTAGAATCAGAAGGTTTGTTATACATAATAAAAAGTAATTTTAATTTTTTATACTTTCTTCAAAATCTGATGAATTTATTTCTATTGTTCGTGTCGATAGGTTTTCCACCTGAAGAAGCTTTCACATTAGAGCGATTTACATATATTCAAAATGCTGCTCCCACTTTATTCTTAGGCGCTTATCTTTCTGATTCGTATTCGACCTCTTTCAGTAAATCGTCATTAATCGAATTCATCATGTCGATGCACCAAAATTTACTAAAGAATCAATGTCTTATCATAATTCTTTTGGAAAAACTGTTAGTATTCATACTATTTGTGTAGATAAGCTATATCGAAGACGGGGAGTTGCTCTTTGCATGTTAAAAGAATATATTAAGAGGTTAAAAAATGAATCTCAAAATAGAGATATGAATGGCAAATACGAAAGGATTGCATTAATATGTCATGAACATTTAATTCCGTTTTATCAGAAAGCCGGATTTATTTTAAAGGGTGAAAGTGAGATCATTTATGGTAGGTTTTACCTTTTATTTTTTATTTCATTGTGACTATGTGCTAAAATGCATTTCTTATTGAAAGGAAACGAAAAATGGTTCGATTTTGTATTAGAGCTTTAATATTGCAGGTCAGAAACTAAAAATTTTAGTGAGCATAGAGAACTTATTGTTACTTTCATTATCACTTTCATTATTACCTTCTCTATTGTTTTCTTTATTGCCTGCTTTGCTATTATCATCTTCATTATTATCATTGCTATCTTTATTGTTTTTTACTAGCATTTTTCTTCTGCATTATTCCTTTATCTAATTAAAATTAAAATTTTTCATTATACAAATAATTATTTATTACAGCATACATATAGAAAAAAACAATAAAACTCTTTAATTTTTAAAATTTTATTATCTTTATTAAGATTATTATTTAAGAATTTTATCTAATTGAGTTAATAGTTTGTCATAAAGTAAAGTTGTATCATTAATTTTTTAAAAGGCGAAACTTTTTTTGGTACTATTTGCAAAAATCATTTTAATAAACAAGTAAAATTCTTAATGCCTGCTAAATTAAACAGTTAAAAATTAAATAAGTAAAACAGTTTTATTTTATTATATCTGCATCTGTCCCGTGGATACTAGAAAAAAAAATAATAGCTAGTTTATTAAGATTGCTCTGACTCATGATCATAAGACAATTTTTTTATTTTTAACTAGCCAGTTTTTTTAACCGATTTTCACGGGTCCACGGATAATATTGATAGAAGTATGCGGTGAATTTTAGTAAATTTTGGGGTATTTTGACCACTTTAAAGTTTTAATTTTGTTTATTTTAAGCTTTGTATTTTTTAATTTATAATTTTTACATCCGGTTTAATAATATTATATATGAGAAATGGTAAAACGGGCATGGGATTTTGAACTTTGGTCCGAATTAAGCTTAATTCGGGTTAAAATTTGAATTTGTTTTGTCTCTCATATCTGATGCAGTTTACGATGAAAACACATATGGGTCTTTCTCCTGCTTCTCGAGCAGCTCACGCAGCTTACTAGCATCGTACAGTTTCTTTTATACTAATTTTACTTTTGCATTACTTGACTGTCGTCCGACAGGCTATGCAAAGCAGACAGTGTTCTCTGTAAAAGCTGTCGTCCCGACAGGCTATAAACTCATGCCTCGGCCCTACCCCTGTATGACTGTCGTCCGGCAGGTCATAGAGAAACCCGAGCATTGCTAGGGGTGGGGGGCGGGTCGATATAACCAGAATGTATTTCGGGTTCGCAGAAGAAACAAGGTTACATTTCCCACATACCTTGTCGTTAACAATATATACTTTACACAAATTACCTCATACTTACCTAACCATGCTCTAATTTCCCCATTACCTCATCGCTTTCAACATTACCTCATATTTACTATATTTCAATTTCATCAAACGATCAAACAATATAGCTGGATCGGCATGTCACATGCTTGATCCGAACTGATTCGAGACAAAAACTGCCTCGATACTTCGTATCGAGCAGTTTTTAACGCCCATTATGTAGATCATTGTATTATTTGACTGTGATTTCAAGTATTACTGGTTACGTGATGTTATTGGATGAGTTAATATGGGATTTGATTTTTTTTAAGTTGTTATATTACATCGAAGTTTTTACAAGATTATTTGAAGGTAACGTGGCTAGTTTTCGAGTGATATTTACATAGTTTTTTTTTTTGTTTTAATATTGTTTGCATTGTAATTTTTTTTTTTTTGTCTTTTTTTGTTAGTTTTTTTCGAAAGGTTTTTAAGGGATTGGAGTAGGGTTTGTGGTGGCAATGTTTTCCAATCTTTGGTATTCTTGGATTACTTCTTGAAGACTGTTTTGTCTAGGTGGAAAATTTCCACGTTGTTCCAAATGGTACACTTGCTTAGGGCGACATATGCTTGTCCTAAGGTGAATATATTTTTTTCCAGTAAGAGAGAGACTTTAGGTAGTGATAAACCTTGTGTTTTATGGACGATTAGTGCAAAGCAGTTTTGAAGAGAGAATTGTGTTCGGTGACAGTTTATTCCATTGAGTTAGAAGTAGCATATGTGTTAATGTCTATTATAAAGCCTCTAATTGAAGAGGCTATTTGAACTAATTAATTTTTGGGATCTATATCGGTTATTACTCCTACAAAGCTGTTGCATATTCCATGTTCTATCAAAGAGTTATTAAGGTACATTACACATGCACCAGGTTGTAAGCGAATCGAGGAAGATAAGTTCATTTTTAGTTTGAACATTTTGTCAGAATGGATTGTGTTCTATGGTGAATTGTTTATGTAATCAATCGCATCTGATATTAGGTATTTGTTATCTGTTACTGGGAGCATATTGCTGTGCATTTTCTCTAAATTCTACTATATGTGTAGTGTTTAATAGTATATTTGCATCAGCAAATTTTATATATAGATATTGATCGATATATAGCACTTAATCGTTTTATATCGATTATAAAATATTGTTATATATTGATTAATTGAATAAAAATCGATATATATCTATAATTGATATATATCATTTTTTATATTAAATCGTTATATATCTATAAATTGATTATAATCGTAATTATTTAAACCGATATATGACGATTAGCAGATCTTTAATGATTACATAGTGTTTTGACCGCGTTACAAAAATTTCAACCAGATAAAAAAAAAAACAGAATTCAAACTTTCTTAAGCCCATTTGATCCGTAAGCTGCTATGGGTTATAAAAATATATTCTACAAAATGTGCAAAAAAACTTTAAAAAAAAAAAAAAGCCATTTTTTGAATGATTTTTATTCCTTTTTCCCTTTTATCCTTTTTCCCTTTTATCCTCTTTCTTTTTTACTCCTTTTTTCTCTTTTTACCCCTCTTTTCCTTTTTTTTTTTTATTTTTAATATTTCGAATACATTCAAAATATTTTAGAACAATCTGTAACCTGGATCATATCAAGAACGCATTTGACTAATATTTTTGAAATGTTTCAATGATTTTGATGATTGTACTACAAGATCAGATTAGATCTTTGTTTATTTTTTTTTTGTTTATAATTTAGATCTTCTATCAATTTTATATTGTTTTTTCGTTTTCCTTTTATATTTTTTTTATTTTTTAATTTTTTTATTTTATTTTACACTTTACTACTAGCACTTTGCAAGAAGTCCAATGACTTTTCAGCACTTTGTGCAAGCCAACTCAGACTTTTGACACTTTGCAAAACACACAACTACTTTCTTCAGCAATTTTAAAAGTTTAAAAACGCAAGTTTTCACAAGTTTTCGCAAAGTTTCGCTTTATTTATTTTCGTTTTATGTTTTTTGTTTTTGTTTTTTTGGTTTATTTTTATTAATTTATTTTATTTTGGCACTTTGCAAAAACCTTCAACGATTTCTGAATTGCAAGATCACAAACTCGAAATGGAGATTTGGAGCTTTGTTTATTTTTTTACTTAGTTTGTTTACATTTTTGTTTTTTGTTTTTTCTTTTTTTTTACTTATTTTTTTAATTTTATTTTATTTTATTTATCCTTTACTTCTTTCAAAACTTTGCAAGAAAACAATTCGACTTTTCCGGCACTTTACAAGAACACCAATTGTAACATCTTTGGTACTTTGCAAGAAGTTATGAATATGAACAAATGTAATCAAATATAAGCGAATATGAGCGAAATATAATAGTTTATTTTTTTCGTTTTTGTTTTTTTGTTATTTTTTCGGTTTTGTTTTGTTTTTTGTTTGTTTTTTTTTACTTATTTTTTTAATTTTATTTTATTTTATTTATTCTTTACTTCTTTCAGAATTTTGCAATAAAACGATCTAACTTTCTGGCACTTTGCAAGAAGTAGCGAATATAAGCAAATATAAGCAAATATGAGCGAATATAAGCAAATATGAGCGAATATGAGGAATATAATAGTTTATATTTTTTGTTTTTATTTTTTTATTTTTTTTTGGTTTCGTTTTTTTTGGATTTATTTTTTTTTGTCATTTTTTTATAATAACACATAATAAAATATGTAATATTTAAAATATAATAATAAATAAAAAAAGAATAATTATATTCATAATACCGTGTTATATAACATCTTATATTAAAACACTTTTCAAATTCGCAAATATCTCAAAATTTTACTAGGGTAACCCCTGTTACATTATTAACAAAAAATGCTCTTCTCGTGATTTTACTACGATATAATTTTTAAGCTAATTCTAATTCTAACCCTAACCCTAACCCTAACCCTAACTCTAACTATAGCTATAACTAGTATGCATAATAGGTGCTATGTATAACACAGTGTTATAAATATAAAATTTTATAAAAAAAATAAAATTTTATATTAAATTGCGAAAATTTGTGAATATTATATATTTGATAATTTAATATATTATATAATAATAATAAATAAAAAAATAAAATTTTATAATAAATTGTGAAAACTTGCGAAAACCTGTAAAACATTTAAAAATTTGCAAAAAGCATGATTATGTGAATATAATAATTATTAATTGATATCATATCAGCAGGGTTGGCACATTTATCCATTGAAGTGAAATGGAGAACAATTCCATTGGCATCACTCTATTGCTCCATTGAGAATAATTTGCAAATGGAGCCAATGGAGGCCAACTAGCTTATAATATAGTATTTGTTTATAACTAATATCTAATTCCATTGGCTCCATTGGTTCCATTGGTTCCATTGATTCCATTGGCTCTATTGGTTTGCAATTTTTTCAATAGAGTATATCCATTGCCAACCCTGCATATCAGATATATATCGATTAATATCTATATCAGATATATATTGATTACTATCACTATCGATAGAAATTGGCAGGGGTGATGAGTATCAATATATATCTTACTAGTTAGTAATCGATATATATCTATATGTAAAATTTGCCAATGCTATTGTAGGGTGGTCGAGGAATTCTGTATGGTGTTGATGCAACATATTCCAGGTTTCATTAGAGATTGTGCCTGTTCTTACTTCTTGTAGGAGGTGTAGAATTGTGGATCAGTATTCTGTGAGAGGTTTTTAGAAACAATAGGTAGAATAGGAACCAAATCGATGCTTTAAATACGTGTTGGCCTGTAACCGGGAATAGTTGAAATAGATCACCTATGACAATTACATTGATGCTACTAAATGCTATTGTATTATTATGTAGCTTGGTGAATAGATTGGAAACATAATTAGGGTTCCAAACCCGTTTGAAAATCTCTATCTGTGACCCGTCGGGTCAACCGTTTTTCCAACCGGGTACCCAAAACTAAAATCGGATACCCGATTAAAGCGGGTCACCTGGTTATAATCAGGTGACCGGATATCCGATTACCTGAACCATCATAGTATAGATATAAATTTCCACCCAGGTCTCTTATTTAATGCAAGAATTTAACGTTCTATAGTTTGTGCTACGTGATTTTTCTTTTTTATTTAAAAAACTCAATTTGTCCCCTTTTCGTGCGATTTTTTATTAGACTTGTGTTTATTTTTGGAAATTTGATCTCACGAAATTGGTTGCGTTGTATATGGTATATTCTTGATCATGCTCATGATCATACTCATGATCATGCTCGTGATCATGCTCAGTGCAAAAAAACTTAAAAAGAACAAAAACTGATTTTGTAAATTACTGAACTTTGAAAATTCTTTAGAATTTTTTTCCTGTATCTGTACCTTTTAGAAACTTCTAGATCTTGTGAAGGATTAATATAGTTATGTTAATTTTGTATTTGAATTAATGTGATTTCTATATCACTACAATAGTGCGACGCTAACCCTTGTTTTAACAATAAACAATGTGCATAAATGTACCCAGGTGACCCATTCGTCAACGGGTGACCTGTTTATTAACGGGTGACCCATGTATCATATTAAACCGGTTTGTCAAAAACCTGACCTGGTTGGTAAATTTTTCGGGTCGGGTAATCAGGTATACGGTTTTCCGGGTCAGAGGTTGGAACCCTAGACATAATCCAGTAGTTTTGCAGAAACTATTGATATTTCATCAATTATTATAGTGTCGACTTGTCTTAGTCAAAATCTGGTTTCTTTGTTTGTAATAGTTTGCATCAAATATTTCTCGCGGTTGGATGTTATGTATAGTTCAAAGTGTATAGTTTTCCGTTTATATTCTAGGCTGCTACACCTGTAAGAGCTAAAAGTAGGTAGTTGGAATGTCTTTGGTCTAATAGCCTTAAGATCAAGATAATTTATATGATTTTCCGGTTCTGGCAGGTCCAGTTATGAAAAAGTACAGCCATCTGTTGTTGTTCATCTAACTCATGTACATGGATATGATCGATAATTCATTATATTGGTCTTGGGTAGTTCTAGTGTGGCAGTAGTAGAAATAATGTTTGAGAGGATTTTTAAGTTTTTTAATTATATTTGAATAATGTGTTGTAGATCTGTGGGTAATTGGTGGTTTATTGAATATAATAGTCTGTCTAATATTTCGGCGAATTGAGTGCTTAGATTAGATATTCTGGAATTGCATATAGTAGTTTCTTAGTTTGTAATTCAAAAAGTGCGATTGGAAATATTAATAGGTATTTTTTTTCGATAGGATATAGTTGGGCTTGTCTTGTAATTGTTTTCACTTCTTACAGGAATATTTAGAAGAAGTTATTGTAGAAGTATGGTTCACCGTCTTTAATTTTAAGTAGATGATATCTTATTATAATTTCTTTTTTTCTTTTCACTATATAGTTTCCTAATTCATCACGATAAATATGTCTGGATGATATAGGTCATAAGAGGGTAATTAAATATTTTTCATAGTACTATGGGTAAGTAAGATTTTCGCATTGTGGGTCACGAGGTCGATGCATGTATTTCATTATGGTGTCATTATAGTAAGGATTTTCATTATCTTCATCTATCATGTAGGCAGGTAATACAGAACGGGTTCTTGTAGGTAGTAGATCTGTTGTGAGGAATTTCTAATAAAAGAGTTGCATATTTGGTGGCCAAGGAGAAGAAACATGAGTTCCATTGAGCTGAGTCTTTGTGCAGTAACATGTTTTTTTAGTGAATGGTTTTCGTAGATATTGAAGAGGTGAGTGGGTTTTGCCTTTAAGATATATTTTGCCATATATCGTGAAACCCTTTACTTGTTATGTACTGGACGTTCATGTGAGCATTCCAGAATAAGTAGGAGCATAGAAAGGGACAATCCACGAGTCTGCTTCTATTAAATATTTATATATGTAATATGAATCTTCTTGGTAATGTGTGGTTTCAGAGTAAGGACGAGAAAAACTCTTTTTGCAAGCTTGAGCTAGAGCATTTGATGATCTGCATTTCTCATTGCAGGAGGACCCCGGACATATAGTACAGAGGTCATACATTACGCAATTCAGCAAAAACCCCAAAATTTAAGAAGCAAAAAAACAGTTTTTGGCAATTATCTTGGCACCCAGTGGTCCAATTTGAATGGACTTTTTTTTAAAATAAAGCTCTCAGTGAGGCGCATCTAACAAAAAAAAGTCCATTCAATTCTGATTACTGGATCGGAAGTTATTTAAGTAAATAGATTTTGACGTTTTCAGCAAATTAGATCAAAATTGGCCAAAATCCAGTTATGACCTATGTGAGAGATGTCCGGGGTCCTATTGCAGGTATGTATTTGGTTATTGGTGGCAGTGGCATATAGTTCCAGTTCATACAACAGATTCAGTATACTTAATTGTATTACATTGTTCAAGATTATGTTTTCGATAGTTTCAGTTATTTAGTAACTACTATAGAGCAGTGCGGCACTTCTATTCTGGAACTCAACTCTGTCGAAAAAATCAGTGATGTTGCCAAATCTTGTTATGTCTGGTTTTTTGTAGAGTTCTTTTTTTATGAATTGAAATTGGTGGACAAAGTAGTTGGCACAATAGAATGGTCTATTTGTTAGTAATGTGTCTTCATTATCACTGTTAAGTAGTATGTCTTGAAGGTGAGACTAACGGTTTTCTGCCATGGTTAATATTATAAAAAGGACTAGTATATAACCCGTCACATTGCTCTGGAAATTTATTTTACAAATTACTATACGTTATTTGTTTGCTATAAAGTATTTTAATATTTAAATAGCTTGGTTTATTTAAACCTAAAATAGGCTCAAATAAACTTAGCTTGGGTTTATTTAAACCTAAAATGAGTTCAAATAATCTCAGCTTGGTTCATATTTATAAGTCCAGTTCCAGTTCATTACTGGACTTATAAGCAAGCCCAATACTGTTCCAACAGGTATAACAATACCAAATTTCACTAGCACTTATTTCACCAACATAACTTATTTTACAGACGATAAATTTACGAATATTTTATTTTGTGAACAGTTATTTAAGTAATTCTAGTAATTGTCGTTAGGGCTAGGCTTGGAATTGTAGTTAAGATTAGTGTTATATATAGAAAACTTATCTATGAAATGAGCTGTTATACCATAGACGAAATTAACCTATCTATAAATTAATCGTTTGTAAAATAAGCTTGCCAATGATGTTTTTTAAGTGATTGTTAATGAAATAGTATGGACTTATCAAATTGACATAATTAAAGTACAATTAGAATTTAGTTGCTTTAAATGTAAAATATAAGCTTGGGTTTTAAAATTTAAATCATATTTAGTTGCAATTTATTTGATTTTACTCATTATAAATAATTTCACGATCTTATGATATACTTCGCATGGTTTATGTACATTTAACTTTCTTTACAGAAAACTGATGAGTTCTAATATAAAATTTAATATGTTTTAAGAAATCGTAACTGTAGTTGTATCGAACTAATGAAATTTTTAAAATTATTAGAACATTGTTGTAATCAAAATTTATTATAAAATATTCATTAAAAAAAGAGTTGTATACTGCAATTATCCCGATAATTAATGTTCAGATCTGCTAGATTTTTTATCTGAATTATCCGGATAATATAGATAATGGATAATGATTTTGTTCAACAGATAATTTATTTAGATAATTACAGTACTTTAATTTCAGATAATATCTATAGATAATTTGTATTAATATATATGGCGAAATTGATCAAATGTTAAAATATTCATTTATTAATAGTTATTATCTGATATATGCATTTTTAATTCATCAATAAATATACGTCCAAACCATTTCAATTACGATTCCATTTTGGCAATAATATTATAAACCATTCCATTCATATGGTTCATGCCAGGTGATTTTTGATAATAATTGAGCACTTCTTTCCAAATTGACTCTATTTTGAATCTCGTATATATATATTTATTTATATAATAATTATATATTTTTTTATTATTATAAAATTATAGTCAGTCAAAAGTGTCCTGTACATTTTTACCAATCATTTTGTTCATTTGATGAGAAAATGTTGTATACTTTTTTTAATCGTTGCTATTTTTAAATTATAGGCTGTGAGAATATTTATACGTACGAACTGTAAATGTTAAATTGCTTGCTTGAAAAGCATGAGTATGTATATGAATTTAACCTTTTAAAAGTATGTGTTCATTAATATTTAATATGTATTAGCGTCTATGTTATTGATACTACTAAATTTAGTAGAGTAAATGCGAACTTGGAAAATCAGATTTCAGTAATGTCAAAATACTGTCAAAATCAGATCTTCAGAATCAATCACTATCAATGACTATGAGAAATAAATTACAGAATCATGTAAAAAGTTAGACTAACAATTTTATGAGACACTAAATACAGAAGCAAGTGTTACATCGGATGTGAAGATGTAATATGCAAAGTTTCTATATATATTCACATTCTTGCTTCGACATATGCATTTATCTAATAAGATACAAGATATTGCATCTATTATATAAAATAGAATGGTGTAGATAAAAATTAAATCCAATTGGCTAGACAAAATATAATCTAATTGGCTAGACAAAAATAAAATCTGATTGGCTGCTTTTTGCACTTAGGTTACACAAAGACTTATTGTATTGTTTTTATAAAAATAATTTTTAGTTACACGAAATTAATATTGTGTAATGTTATACAAGTTTTATTTTGGCAACTTTTTTTGTTTGCATCTAAGTTTACCAAAATTTGAACCAAAATCGGGTTCAAATAAACAAATACAGGTTTATTTTAACCAAAACTGTGTTTAAATAAACAAAAATAGGCTTTTTAAACAAATTGATCCAATATTAGTTTTATTTATACTAAAATTGGGTTTATTTGAAAGTGATTTATTAATTTAGTTTTAGTCTTATCCTATACCTCTATATAGTATGTCGTTAATCTCATATCGGCTAATTTGTGGAATTGGACCTTTTTTTGTAGATCCCTAAATTATAATAAGCCAATCAGAATCATTGGATTTACACATCTGCTTTTTTTTTTATGTATCGGGGGGGGGTTTTTTTTTATATTAATCTATTTATTTGATACTTGCCGAACTTTCTTTCACTTGTTGTCGCTTGTAGATACCATTGTAGTAGGAGTCGTCGCTTGTAGATTTCATATTCACATGTGTCATCGTCTGACATAAGTGTCGTTGTCATAGGTGTAGTTGCTTGAATGCATTGTCGCTTGTAGGTTTCGTCATTTGTAGGTAGCGTCGTTTGTAGGTTTTGTTACTTGCTATTGCCTAGTGGCATCTTTGTTATTGACATCTTGTTGCTTACAGTGTCATTATTAATCAGTGTTGTTGTTTATAGGTTTATTTACATTTATCCGTTCGTCTCTTCTGTGGGTGTTTTAGGCCCTTTGTGCTGATGCCATTTACTATCATTGCATTGGTATAACTAGCAAGGTCTTGTAAGTTGAAATAATGACAGTAGACTTATAGGTGAAATTGGGCTTTGTGGTTTTTTTAGTAGTATTAATGATAAGTGTTCAGTACGCAATAAGCTTAGTAGTGTATATGTATACGAATCAAATATAACTGATAATATACTATATAACAGTATAATAAAAAAAATATTATAGCGTTAAGTACCATAAGCGCATTATAGTTCAAAGCTTGGCGTAAACTTTGCATATAAACAATTCGTACGTACCAGTTTGAAAATTATTTTTTTTTTAATATACGTACAATTCTATATGATTACAGTATTACGATTAATTAAAAAAATGGGATCGATTTTTTTTTTATCACAATATTGTGCCATTCTTTTATACGGCCGTCTTTTTCAATTTGTTAAAATTAATCGTGCGATAATAATGAACTTATTTGACTAGCTAAGCTAGTAGAAACGAAATCTAAATGAATTTTGCTAAAATTCTTAATTATATCAGACTTTTTTTATTAGAGCGTACCTACTTATTTACAGTATTATAAAAGATTCTTATATTCGAAAAAAAAAATTTTTTGTAAAAACTGTCATAAATTTTCGTATAAACTAAATACACTGAAACGAAAATTTAATGTTGAATACTTTGATTTTGCTGTACTGTTCAGATTATTAGAACATAGATATCATTTTATCTGCCCTCTAAAAGATTTATTGTAATAATGGTATTAGTACTATACATTCGGGATTTTATAATAAAACTATATTAACCTCCAAGACTACTTAATTTTCTATCACTATGATTATATTTCGTGTTATGGACTTAACAAATAGCAAAAATTACTAGTTGTTCGAGTCGTTAATTGAACTTCTACACTTCAGAATAAACATACTTTAAAGGCCGCTACTTGACGACTTGCTATAAGTATGTGAACTAATTATTTCACCAATTCACTGATTATTTTGTATATAAGTTCTGTCAGGTATAAACTATCTGCTTATTAATTTTGGTAGTCTTTGCATTCGTCTATTGGCTCTTGTATTACGTTTTGTCTTAAATTATATATGATCTACTATTAAATCAATTTTAGAGTATTACACAGATTAGCAGATATGTACAAAAAAGAGGTACTTTTTTAATATTAAATGGTGCAAATAGTCTAAAGACATCAAATCAATTAATAATTTTTTTTAAAATTGTATCTTTTCAATAAAAAATTTTAAATTGAAAATAAAATATATAATTTAATAGCTTTTGACAAACTCTATCAAACTACATATTTTATTTTAAGAATTTTTTGCTTATTATTAAGAAGATGTAATTTTAAATTTATAAGTTTTTAAATTTTCAGCACTATAGATAAAAAAATTAAATAATATATAAAAATTTTAACCAATAAAATTCAATTTTTAAGTAAATGATCAACAAAATTTTCAGTACTACTATAAAATTTGATGCGACTAAACTATTTGTACCATATTAAAATAGGGTCCTTTCATAGGACCCTATTATTATTCTGTACCTCTATATATCATTAATCTACAAAAAATAAAAGTTTTTTGATATTATATGAGGTGAAGTCAATAGAAATGGGACAAATCTATCTAATAAATTTGTCCCATTTCTATTGACTTCACCCCATATTCTAAAAAAGAACTCTAATATAGCGTCAAAAAACTTTATTTTTATAAATTAATATATAAAGAGCAGAAAAAAAAATGAGCCCAAAAAAAACCTCTATTTTTGAATTCAAACAAATCTAGGCCAGGTTCATTAATCCTATTTCAGATTCAAATAAACCCAAGCTAAGTTTATATTACTCTTACTATTTGATTTAGTATAAATAAATCAATTAGGGTTCACAATTTAATTTAATTTGATTTAATCAAATATTTGAAATTTAATTTGATTTAAAAATTTATAAATTTAAATACAAAATTTTTAATTCAAGGGTGTAGCGCCTTAGAAAAGTGGTCAAGGTGTCACCCCCCAAGCGGCAGGTTGACAGTTCAAATCCCACTAGCGACGTTTTGAAGTTAAATCTGCGTTCGATGATTGTGGCTTATGAGCGGTTGGGCGCTAAACCTGTAACCTTGGTTCCACCATCTTGAATGGGAGCCTGCGGGCGCAATGATGTATGTGTTACATCGCAAATCCAGGGAACCGGAAAAAACCCACAAGAACCCGTTTGGCAAGACCCGAGTTAGGAGGTAGTGAAAATCGGTCTTTATGGTATGCGCCAGAGAAGGCGGATACTTCGATCGGAACGAACCTAATAAGGGCAGATAGCTTCGGTTACCAAATCTGGGCAATGGTACATGTATGGGACATGAAAGGTGTTCTGGTAGGCTCTTGTGCGAGGTTAAAGTAGCCCTTAGGTCGTCGATATCTAAAAGGGTTGTGGCCCACAACATCTGCATTAAATGTAGTATGTCGGTAGTAATAGGAGGACCATGAACCAGAGGGTTTAAATAGACAATTCCCGTAGTTGGGTTGTAGGTATGGCAGCTAGTGTAGAACCTGCGGGCGGACTACTTAAATTAGGCACCAAAAGTGCACGTGTAGCTAGTTGTATCCTCATTCATGTAACAAATATTACATCACTATAACTCATAATAAAATCCCAGCCATAGCACATGGCCTCTAAACTTAAAAAAAAAAAAAAAAATTTTTAATTCAAATCAAATATTTGATTTGATTTAATTTGAAAAACTTTAGCTACAATCAATAAGTTTAATATATAGTTAAGATTTGTGGGTTCAAATAAGCCCATGCTAATTCTATTTTAGATTCAAATAAGCCCAAGTCAAATTTATTTGATCTTACTTTGGGTTCAAATAAACCCAATAAACCCAAACCAGATTTATTTGATTTTGGTTCAATTTAAATTTAAATTTTACTAAATAAATTTTAAAGTTATAATTAAGTAAAGTTGTTTAAGATTATCAAAATATATTTATTAGTACTATTTGAACAACTTATTATTAGTATACTTTACAATTTTTTGAAAAATTTAATAATCTAAAAATAGGCTACCTTTATATTTTTTTGTATAACTTTGACCAATAAGGATAGCTTATTTAGAAATATATAGTAATTCCAGAGCAACGCGACAGGTTATATGCTAGTACAAAAAACTTTAAATTGCAGCATATCTATACACTACGTGAAATCTTCAATATCACTCCGTTCCTGGTATGAAGCTTCATACTAAATTTAGAATAAATGAATTTGTATTAACATTTATCATGGGTTTACTATGTACCATTAAAGTTGTTATTGGAGCAAAATTCTGGAACAACCCAGGTTATACTCCAGTTTAAAGATAGAGTGTGTTGAGATCTCAAGAAATATATAATAACTGGAGCAAAGTTATTACTTAAAACCCAGGTTTTTCTATATATGGAATGATCTGGAGTTGCTCTATACGGCTTACTTGCAAGTATTGATTTAATAGTTAAAATATAGGACACAATTTTGCGACACACAAAATTTATATTATAGGTTTACCCAGTACGAAATATAAGTTATGTCTAATAATTAACAAATAATCTAGATAGTTATCCGGATGAACAAATATAGATAACAGATAGTGTTTTTAACAGATAATTATTTTTAGATAAACAGATTATCTAGATCCAAACACTACTGATAATAGCACCACAGAAAGGCACGAAAAAGGGAGTGCTTACATCAGGAAATTTTATATAAGATATTGATTGATATATAGCACTTAATTGTTTTATATCGATTATAAAATATCACTATATATCGATTAACTGGATAAAATCGATATATATCTAAATCGATATATATCATTTTTTGTTATATATCTATAAATCGATTATAATCAGAATTATTTGAAACAATATATAATAATTAACAGATTTTTAACAATTACATAGTGTTTTGAATCACCGGGTAAAAAAAAAAAAAAAAACAAAAAAAAATTTTAAAAAATTTCCTATGCCCATCTAATCCGTAAAGTGTTTTAGATCATAAAAATACATACCACAAAATAAAAAAAAAA
>QKWP01000183.1:190305-211493 GCA_003550325.1 Gigaspora rosea | reverse complement strand
AAAATGTATTTTTATATGCTGCACAAATTTTTTTAGAGCACCTGAACCTAAGAGCACTATCTAAATGTAATAATTTAGTTTTTAGCAAATTACTATAAAAACTTCATGTAATAATTGAATTTTTAGCAAATTTACTTGATTTTAGAGGTAGCAAAAACCTTAAAATTTGTGCAGATCAGTTATGACCTATATGAGAGATGTCCGGGGTCCTAGTACACTAACTACAAAGTTTTCATAGGTTAGTATTTATAAAATATTTGAGCAAAGAATTGTTAAAAAGAGTTATATTCAAAAAGCTGAACTATATTATTAATTATCTAATTTTTTTTTTTAAAAGCCTACTTTTTTTTTTTTATCTAACTTTATAATTATATATATTATAAATACATAAACTGACTCTAAGCTTAATTCTTTTTATTTTTTTAAAAAAAAATTATCTGATTTTTGTTACTTTTTTTATTGGATTTAAGATTATTAATTACTTGGACCAAATTTCTGACAGAAAAAAACAAAAAGTTTTTTGTTAAAGCGTTGATAGTAGCATCACAGGATCCATAGTTTTTACAAAAGTCAACTTTCTCTGTTCTGAGAGACTCTTTTGATATATTTGGCATGCAAGCCAAAAGCATTTTGGTACAAGATTACTAGCAGAAGGTAGTGCTCTTGTACAAAAAATTTTGGTAAAATTATCACTTCTACTCCATTGACAAAGTAACCTGTGTCAATATAAAGGAGAACAACAAAAAAATGAGTTTTCTGACAACACTTTTTTTTAAATTTCTTACAAGTAATTTCTTTGTACTAATTATCTTATTTTTTGCTGATTTTTTAAAATTTTTAACAAAAAGTGGAGATTTGGTTTACCCCTCCAAAAAATCAATATTGTTTATTTTTTCAAATTCAGACGGACTCAATAGAATGCAACCATATAATATGTTTGTTTATAGATATGGTTTCGGTACTACTTCATACAATATTGCTCTAGTTGATGGTTAAGGGATATCTGAAGTTGGTAGTACAAGGACCCCAGACATCTCTCATATAACTGTATAAATCATAATTGGGTTTTAGCTTGTTTTGGCTTGTTTTGACCAATTTTGATCTAATTTGCTAAAAATAACAAACCTATATTTGCTTAAATAACTTTTGATCCAGTAATCAGAATTGAATAAACTTTTTTTATTAGATACGCCTCACTGAGAGCTTCATTTTAAAAAATGTTCATTCAAATCAAACCACTGAATGCCAAGATAATTGTTAAAGGTAGGGTGAACATAGATCATTTTTAATAGTGATCACATTGTGATCATATAAAATCAGGTAATCGACCAATCATGATAGTAAACAACACAATCCGAATTAATCATTTTTGTGTAACTAAGAAAAATTTGCACTGACTTAGAAAAACTTTACGACATATAGAAGTATAATTTTTTCAAATACTATATTTATTAAAATTTTACTATTATAAAAAGAGTATTTTGTACTACATATTATAAAATTTTATCTGGGTAGTTTTATTATTGTCTCCGCAAGACAGTGAGGACAAAATCTATACTGACAGTGCAGCTGCAATCCTAGGAATTAATGGGATTGAAAGGCTCAGATCGAATAAAAAGTAGCTACGTAGAAGAACTATAATTTGTTACTCAAGATCCTTGATACAAAATGAATTAAAAATTTAAAGGTGGTGATGGTTAAAGTCAAAGGACATAGTAATAATTATTGGAACAACAGAGTAGATGTTCTAGCGAAAGAAGGCCAAGCAGCCCCTCTTCTTGTAGTACAGAATACAGAACTAAGCTCAAGAATTAGGTACAATATGTACTGGCAAGACAATTTTGTTGAAATGCCAGTGCGAAAGGTCATAAAAGAAATTGAGAACACTATGATAGCGGCAGATTGGAGAATGCTAAGCGTTTCTAGTTGGCTGAAAAAGAAAGACTACCACTGTATATGGGCGTGGGAAGGTTTACGGAGAAGAATTAAAAAGCAAAGTGGCGTGAGATGTACCTCAATGTACAAAGGAAGGAAACTCAATTTCTTGATCAAGTATTTGTATGGTAGGCTTCCGACTCTTAGTAATCTTAAGATAATGCGTCCGGATCTCTATGAAGATGATACATGTAAAGTATGTGGGAAAGATGCCAAGGAAACTCAGGAACATTTGGCAGTATGTGAAGCTCAGGAAACACAGTGGCAAAAGATTGAGGAAACAGTTGTCAAATTCATACTTGCACTGCTAAATGAAAATAGGAGAAGGAATGAAGTTTCAATGCAGTAGCTCTGTGATTCTCTTTTCGGTGCCAATATACGAGAAAATAAAGAAAGAAGAGAAGGCCTTATAAGGGGCTTATATAAGGCATGTACTGAAGAAGACTTATTTAAGTTAGGTCTTACAAGTAACGACGTAAAATTGATCTTGCAGTATTTTCTTTTTCTGGCATGGGATTATTTTCATGAAATAATCTGAAGAGAAAGATGCATTAAAATAGTGGAATGGGAACAAAAAAAAGGAATCCAGTGGACACACAAAAGAAACTGGCAGAGAAAGAAGGCTCTGTTTTCAAGAAGTATTGTTGAAAAGAAGAGGCAAAAGAGGGACCCTAATTCAAGACAGGCGGAAAATTCTACTAACGAAAGTGAAAGAAATATCGAAGAATTAAAAAGAAGAAAGATAGAGCAGAAACAAGGCTCTTATAATTTGTGCATGTCAGCAATAGGTGATAGAATATTGTTTGGTGGAAAGCCATTTTGGTGTGGCACTTAGGCTGGTTTAACACAGCCCCTAGTTTCTGAATAATCTTAAACTAGTGTGGTAGATTGCACTTGGGCGCCTTAGGATAGCCGGGTAATGTCAGGCTTGCAAATTAGGAGTAAACAAGTGTATTAATGTAGTGATATACTTAGTATCTTAATAAAGTACTGGCGAAACTGCCAAAGTAAAAAAAAAAAAATTATAAAATTTTTGGCTAAATAATAACCGTAAAAAGTTTTATTTGTAGCACATTTTTATTTTCTATATAAATCTTATTGTACTACTAAAATTATATAATAAATGATCTACATTCACCCTACCCTTAAAAATTGTTTTTTGCTTCCTAAATTTTAGAGGTTTTTGCTAAAATGTGTAATGTATAATCTCTGTACTAGATGTCTGGGGTCCTGTAGTACAGTAGAAAAAGATATATATTAAGGCGTAGCTTTATAATAGAGATATACAATAGTTGTATTTGTTATTAAGTCTGGCTCGAGTTATAATAGTGTATTTTTTTTTCTTTTTTTTTGTTTTTGTTTTGTTTTTTTTTGTTAAACTAGCTTTTGTTCTTATACCATGTGGCTTTTTTTCTTTTTTGTTTTCTTCTTCCATTTTTTGGTTTGTTTTTTTTTTCTTGTTTTTTGTATTTTTCATTTTTATAGCTCTTGTTTTTTTTCCTTTACCTCTTCTTCTTATTTTGTCTTTAGTAAATTTCTTGCTAGTTAAAGAAATTCGAAGAAAAGAAGAAGCCATTTTGGTATGATGCTAGTTTAACATAGCCTCTAATTTTTAGATTAGTCTTCAAATTAGTGCAGCATGTTGCACTTGAGCACCTTTAGGGCAGCTAGGTAATGCCAGATTTGCAAATTAGAAATATTAATATAGCAATATACTTAGAATCATAATAAAATACTGGCAAAACTGCTTAAGTAAAAAAAAAAAAAAAAATTTAAATATTTTAGATGATTAAACCATTTTTAAAATTTAAAATAATACAATTTTCTAATAATTTTAGGATTCTGTAATTAGGTTTTAACAAATTTGGGCTTGTTAAAATAGTCTTATCAAGATGAATATTTTGGTTAAAAATGTGTTAGTATATTAAAGTTCAAAAATTATATATCGGAGTAATATGAAAATTTATGTAACATGTAAATCAAAATTATAATTTTATGTCAGGGGCATCTAGCTAGTAAAACCCGCTTTGATAATAGGGTTTGGGTGAAATCCGCGGATTTGATCTGCATAGCGGATTTTACTATCTAGCTGCGCGGGTTTAAATCTGGAATAGAGCATGATATAGTTTATACCAAAATTTCATGAGGGATTTTTTTTGTTAGACTATAGCTCATAACAAAAATAATAGTGGTGTTGAACACCAGTGATGTGATTTAACAATGCCGTTAAAGTTATTCACTATTAAAAATTTTTGAAATTCAAACTTCAATCAAATTAAAAAATTTGAACTCAAAATCAAACATTTGATTTAATTTGATTTGATGAAAAACCTAATCTTTTAATCTTTTTTACATTTTTACATTATTTTTGTGATGCATTGTACATCGATGGTTAGATAAATGATCAATTTTTGAAATTTTCTAATTGCTCCGGACTTAGAGGTTTTTTAACCGTTTCCTAGTGCAATTTAATTTGTTAGTGAGCATTGATCTGGTCTTTAATTTTTAGTTACCAGAAATTCCACACATTTTAATGCCACAAACTACGTATAGAGATACAGGCGAAACTTACGTAACTTTTGCCGTAATAATTATAATGAGTTACGGCATTTTTTTATTACGTTATCTGTTATGACAAGTTGCGGCAAAAGTTACGGCAATTCGCCTGCACCTTCAATAGATAATGTCTGATCTGATATTATTACCAATTACGGTATAAGTAATAATTCCCCGTGATATTGATATAGTCGGGAAATTATTGTGTCTGACTGTTAAGATTCTTAGGTGATGCAAAAATTTGTTAAAAAAAATGCCTTCTCTTCCTTTAATAGTCAGCTAAAAATTTTTTGCGATATAGTTACCTTATGATTACCTGTCTACAATAAGACGTGAGTCTCAACTTTGACTTTTCAACGGTTAGCGAATTCGCCTAAAAAGTTCTCGTTTTCTGGGAGTGCATAATGTCTGTTTCGGATCCATCACCAGAGTCGTTTAGCGAACTAAGCAATGGAAATGAAGATATCGAGGAGTAAGTTTTATCTGATCAAAAGTAGACAATTATTTATACGTAAAACTCAAAATGATTTGTTTGTAAATATGTCAGGGGTTTAAATACCGAATTTTCAACACCTTTACAACCCGAACCTTCAACGAATATAGCTCCTAAGGCTGCATTGGTTAGTAAACTGTTATTTTCTCTGTTGAGGCTCGAGAAACAGCTGATTTCGAATTATCTTTATTGTAGGCATTCTCTATACTCTGTGATCTATTAGATGAATGTACATTGGACGTAATATTTGAAGCGCATCGAGAAGCAAAGTTATCAACATCCATATGCCAAATATGCAATACTGAGTGAGTCAATAACTGTCACGAGCATTTTGCTCAATTCTTGCCATTTCTACTAATACGCACGTTGTCACTACTATTATAGGTGTCGATCCTTTGGTATGTGGTAGAATGTGAAGATATCATTTTCACACACTATTTTTCTCTGATTGTGCATCTTCGTTTAAGTGGTTCAACCGGGGTTGGATATTTTTGGCAATCATCCTCAACAAAATAACTCTCCAACATTTGAATGTGTAAACTGCCAACGTCCTTATCCATCAAAAAGATATGCACCACATCTTGAAAAGTGTATGGGTTTAGCGGGCAGAAATTCAAGTCGGGTTGCCAATCTAAGGTAACATTTGCAACATTCAATTGATCATGCGTTATTCTAGAAACTTATTTAAGGACGCGGTTTCCAATTAATTCTAGGATAAGTAGCGAACGAAACCCTTCGTCACCATACACTCCCGTTTACTCCGAAGATAACATAAATCAAAGTGATTCAGATGACGATTTATATGTTGAAAAAAAACGTGTGTTCTCATTTTCTTTTGATTAAATAAGTAAATGCAATCAATTTATCTTGGCTAGATGCTATAAAAAAGGACCAAATTAATCAAAAATAATATTATAAGTTCTATAATAAGTCATATAAAATACACTTGTTTCTTATATGAAAATAATTAGTAACTTGGTCTCTAAGCATCTAGTCCATTTTTCATGTTATTTACACTCAATATCTTTTCTATTTCAGGCAAAAAATCCAACGGAAAATCAAGGGTATAAACATATCACATATATTCTGTTGCATATAAACTTTCCAAAATTTTTAAATATGTGACTATTAAACATGTAGGCGTCATCACCAGCCAAATTTTCCAAGTTGAGAAAACAAAAGTCATCCCGCAAGTACTATATAAATAAATGTTGGGTACTTATCAATGTAATGATAATAACATTTCACATTCATTATTGCAGTATCGGACACGGTCGAAGCTCCAAATTTTGTTTCAACAGTTGTGACGAAGGTATTTGATAATTAATAGCTCATTTGTCATTCATTAAATATTTACTTTTGCTTTTCACTTTTACGCAGTTGAAATGTAAGTATGAAATAGAGATGATAATTTAAGCTATTTCAATAATTAAAATTTTTTTTTTATTTTAGTGATACCAGGAAAAGCCTCAAGATCTCAAAGCCCTGCACCTTCTTCAAATTCTGACAGCCCATATTGCAGTCAATCACCTTTGAAATATTCGTATTCATTACCGCAAATAAACGGCACGGGTCTGACTGATGAACCAAAGCACACACATCTTTTTGAGCACGTTAAGTCTAATGGGTACGCATTAATGCAGTTGTTGCTTTATTTGGGCGTAAACGATTTAATTGGTTATGATATTGAATAACATTTCATATTTCATAATGGGAATTTCGTGAACTGTCTTGAAATGTTTGCACTATCGCATACTGTAGACTGATGAGTTATAGGTAATGAGTTCATCATAATAATCAGTACAATGGAACCTTTCTAAGTGCAATCTCTCTATATGCACTCCAAGTTTTGGCCCAAATATAGATTTGATTTATAAATGAAATTTCCTGTAAAAAGGTTTATCTCTATAAGTTGCACTTAGAGAGGTTTGACGGTGTGATTAACCCATTATGACAAATATGTTGATTCAGATCGATTGCGACATATTACTATTTCGTTTTAATATAATTTTATTTTTGATAAAGGATCAATGCTTCCGAGCATGGTGACACTTCTACACAATCATCAACTATTGATAATGATTACATAGGTATTTTTTGTAGGATTTTTGTAAATATTATCAATCATGAAAGAGAAACTAATCATATATGTATTTTGTAGATATTGATGGAGATGAAGAAGTACTTCAAACCTCCAATGATTCATCATTTTTAGCTTAGATTGACAACATAGAGATTTGGTCTTGTGGCTGATGATTAAAAGAATCCAATATATTCTAAAAATTTATTTCTTCCTGGTTTAAAGTTCTTTCTAAATGAAACAAATATGCCTGGGAGTCATAGATACATAATTAGTATTATAATTTTATCAGCAGCAGAGGCATAGGGTCTTGTGATTTACTGTTATTTTGAGGGTGTATACATATGTATTCCTTAGAAATATAGATATTTACGTCTTTGGCATTACAAGATTTTGAGAACTATGGCGTAAAAAATTGTCGGTTTTGTGATCATTTCAACGTAGATCTCGATTTCAGCTTAAACATTTACTTAGACGTTGACACTAATATTAATACAAGACAATAAGAATTTTTTATATTAAAACTTTTAATGAATGAAAGTTGTTGCAATGCAAATTTGCGTGTTTTTTTTTTTTGAATTTGTATGTGATGAAAGTTTTATGGATTGGCTAAGCTATTATATATTTTTTATACTACTAGTTATGTAGTATGTAAAAATGTGTCAATAGAAAGGGGACAAATTTTTTTTAAGGGGCTTAATTAGGCATCACATCCTGCAATATGCCTGTACATCGCATCCCAGCGATCTACTTTTGAGCTCTAACAAAAAAATTGCAAAAATTTTGGTATAAACTATTGCTATACAATAGCTCCTAACTTTAATCTTAATCTAATATAAATTAAATATTTGGTTGCAATTTTGTTGCATAGATCTGAATTAGGCAAATCTTACGTTTTTGATACTCCTGCACTTACTTTTTTGATACTCCTGTATGTACCCCAAAATTACGCTTAGAGCTTACGGATCTTTATTCGAATAATATTCGAATAACTTAGGGTTAGCAAATATCTAGTCGAATATTCGCCGAATGACTAATATTCACCGAATATTCAAATAATCGAATAATTATAATTATTCGAATACATATAATTATTCGAATACATATAATTATTCGAATAATTATATATATTCGAATAATTATAATTATTCGAATATATATAGTTATTCGAATAATTAATATATGATTTATCCAACAATAAATTTAAAATTGCGCATTGTATACCGGCCGCACGGCTTTTTTTTTTTATAGTAAAAAATTTTTTTTTATATTAGTCTTTTTTTATCATTAAAAATGGATTTAAAAAGACTAATTAAAGCTTATTGTGGATGTTAATTCTCTATTAATATTAATCACATTTTTTCAAATCACGATAGTAATATGATATATTAAACACCATTATTTGAATGATCGATTTATTTAATCAATTGCTACATTTAGAATGTTAAATAACTTGCAATTAACCCTCACTTTGCTTCGGGTATATAAAATAATATAAATTTATATTTTAAATTATTTATACCAATTTAATTAAACCTATATTTTAGAAAAGCTATATTATGTTATATTGCATCCAGCTATGTTGTGACCCGGATTTGAATTGTCCCGATTCAAATTCAGGACTATCCCGAATGAGAATTTTGTGGTTTTGGCCAAAATTATGCTAACGCTAACTAAAATTCAAATTACTTATTCTAAGTGCCAACTCTAACTCTAAAGTTTCAATTCTGTCAAAATAATCTGCAAACGTCTCATCCGGGGCAGCCTGATTCTGAATTGGGACGATTCCATTCTGTGTACGTATGAACGTATAAATATACTATATCAGATATATTAATTTAAATCCTGTAGATTCGCAGAGATGGGTAACGCTGATGGAAAATTTAATAGTTAGTGAATTAGAGTTGAACTTAAATCATTGATTCAAATTGTTAATGGAATTGGTAAATCATTCATTCATTCAAATTGTTAATGGAATTGAATTTGAACTTAAATCATTCATTATAATCAAAAGTCGGCAGAGATAGAGTGTGCTATAAACATAGAATTTGGTTGAAAAAGACGAAAATAAGACATCATTTATTAACAGAAATCTGTAGATATGGTGGTTAGAAATTGTTACCGGAATGGAATTTGGATTGAAAAGGATGAACATATGGCATTCATTTCTGTCAAAAATCCGCGGAGATGAGTGATGCTGATGGAACATTCCGGGTTTGATATTGTTATCAAAATCGAATTGAAGTTGAAAAGGATGAACACAAGTCATTCATTCATTATCAAAAATCGACAGAGATGGAGTGGGTTATCAACATGGAATTCGGGCTGAAAAGGACGAATATAGGGCATTATTTATTAACAGAAATTTGCAGAGATGGTAACATTGATTGTTGGAAATTGTTACGAAATGGAATTGGAATTGAAAAAGATGATTATGTGACATTCATTTACTGTTAAAAATCTGCTGAGATAGGTAATGCTGATGGAACATTTAATGTTAACTTAATGGAATTGAAGTTGAAAATGATAGACATAAGGCATCGTTTATTAATAGAAATCCGCGGAGATGGGTAACACTGATTGTCAGAAATTGTTACCGGAATGGAACTTGGAGTTGAAAAGGATGAACATATGGCACTCATTTCCTGTCAAAAATCTACCGGGATGATGAACATTTAATGTTGAAAACTGTTAATGGATTGGAGTTGAAAGGATGGACATAAGATATTCATTCGTTATCAAAAATCAGCAGAGATGGAGTGTGCTAACGTCATAGAATTTGGGTTAGAATTCCGTAGGGATGTGTAGCGCTAATTGGAGTTGAAAAAGATGAACATGTGGTATTCATTTCTTGTCAAAAATCTGCTGAGACGGGTGACTTTGATGGAATACTTAATGTTTGAAATTGTTAATGGGATTGGAGTTGAAAAGGATGAACATAAGGTTTTTATTATCATCAAAAACCTGGAGCTAGTGGAATAAATAGAGTTGGATATTGTTTTCATTTATTATCAAAAACCTGCATAGATGGAGAACGCTAGTAGAACATTATGGAGTTGGAGTTGAAAAGAATAAACATAAGGCTTTTATTTGCTATCAAAAATTTTCAGAAATAAGGAACGCTAGTGGAATAAATAGTGTTGGATACTGTTATTATCATGGGATTGGAATCGAAAAGGATGAACATAAGGCTTTCATTTATTATCAAAAACCAGCAGAGATGTGAGACATTATAGAATATAGGAGTTGGGATTTCTTAACGAAATCGTTAAAAAAATGTGTAATCTGTATCAATTCTAGACACATTAGAACAATTTTCGGTAAATAAGAAACAATCAAAACAATTATTAACTACCTTTAACCTAACTTATACGCCCATTTTAATCCTGTATCTGACGCAAATTTTAATCTGATGCAAGACATTCTCCATTTTTGCTTACATGATAAAGTCGATCCTATGATTCAAATAATTCATGCGTTATGGTATTATCATCAAATATCAGCAGTAATTGGAATGCAGGGCCACGTAAAAATTTGGATATTATTTATATGATTTACAAATTTCTATAAATAATATCCAAATTTTTACATGGCCCTGTTGGAATGTTAGTGGAATATTTGCGCTTGTTATTTTTTATCTTAATGGAACTAGAGTTGAAGGACAAGCATAAGACTTTCATTCATTTATTATCAAAGATTTAACAGAAATGGGATATGCTAGTAGAACGAACAACATTGATACTGGCTATCAACATGGAAAAGGGCGAACATAAGGCTTTCATTTATTATCAAAATCTGCGGAGATGGGGAAACCGGTGAACAGATAATGTTGGGTATTGTTATCTTTATAGAATTGGAGTTGAGGAGGATATGGGAAATTCCAATGGCTTCACTTTAGTTTTTTTTTAAAATAAAACACGTTAGTATGATATATATATATAATAGTATAGTGATATCGGTTTGTATTTTAACATTAAAGATTACTAATAATAACACCATTGACATAGGTAGGGGTACGCTCGGCGCGCGATTGGAAATATGTACAAGCTGGTAACTATAATTGCGCCGAGTATCACCATCATCAGAATATTTCGTGACGCGTGCCATCAGTCGGTGGTTTCCCACACTGCATAAAGCAGGCCGTTTTGACATGAAGTTTTAAAGATACAACAAAATGACAGGACTCCACCTGGGTGGGCAGGTTGGTTGCGAACTTGCTTATTGCAATCTCAATAAAATCATTTAATATCTGACTCTATCAGTCAGATGCATCCCAATTTAAGATATATCACATACGTGCAATGATTTTTGGAAAGGTAATACAATCTAATAGTTGATTATTCTGTCACACGATTATTGGACGGTGAATTTTTATTGGCTATTATATTAAAAAAAAAAAAAATTTCCAAACCTGACTTTGGTGACCCAGCCGGGATATGAAAACCAATTATATAATTTTGTATGGCCTAATTGCATCTATACTATTTATTTTTAAGAAATAATTTATCGCTATTTACAAATTTATAGATCGTTGCACATCTGTCATCGCGAGAAAATTTGTTATCCCGTAACAGGTAAAGGCCGATTAAATCATCATTATGTCAGCTCCCGGTCAATGCCGATATTACTTCATTTCCTTTTTATTTTTAACAATATTATTTCATCATTCTTCCCATTACTACTTTCTTTGTAAATATTATATAACTCTCGTCTTCCTCTTACGTCATATATGTATTGGGTATTTGTTATAGAAAGTATATAGAGTATCGCTCCTAAGAATGTAATGGTTACGGTTAGTTCTAATAGTTTTAATAATAATTATTAATAAAGATAATAATCAACTACTCTCCTGATATAAACTTGGCATAAGTCTCTTCCTCTAGCCGTGATACCCATACAATCGCTTGAACAATCGCCTGATTGTTCTCCAGTTCACGATTTTTATATAAATTGATAAAGCGCAGAAAATCGCAGAAAATTTATTTAAATTGATTCTTATCCTTACACAATGTATGCTAAAATCTTTTAACTAGCTTCATTATTACATTAATTCTATAATAATAATCAGTTTTCTTTATTAAAAACATAGAACAATTTCATATTTCTTTTCAGAAATAGCATAGATGCAAATAACTCAGGTTTTAAACAAGTACGACGAGCAGATAAATGGAGACCAGCGTCAGAAAACAACCTTTCGCTTGGTACGGATGTAGCAGGAATTGCTAAATACTTCATTGCCAATCTAGACAAAACTGGCAAAACATTAACATGACCTTTCCACCATTCTAGTACATTACGATTCGGAGATACTTTTGGTAAAGCTAAGTATCGAGCAACTTCATCAGAAATACTACTTTCATCATCTGAATCTTCATATATTCCAAGCAAAGTATAATTAACTTGATTAGTACTTGAAGGTTCATTCGTGATCAATGATTCAGATGAGCTGACAAATAAATTATCATTTGATTCTTCAATAATAATAGCTTGCTCAATTCGATACAATTCGTTTAGTTTATCAATTGCCATATTACGTTAAGCTTTCGTTGCAATTTTAAGCTTTTTGTATCGAGGATCTAACAATGCTGAAAGTAAAGTAGTCTCTTTTGGACAATCCCAATATTGACACATACTTAAGTAGATAGTAGCTTTGATCTTCTCTAAAACACCTATAGTAGAATTAGGTAAACTTATAGCACGACGGTTCTTGAATTGTGATCGTTGATTACTGGTTGTAACTTCATCATCAGTATCTTCATCTTGGCTTGCAACTTCATCTAATTCGTCATTTAATAAATTTGTGTAATATTCATCATCTTCGTCTTCGGGTGGAGCTACAGTTTTTTTAAGGTAGTGCATTGTATGACAGACCATATTAAGAGTAGCATATGTAGCGCCTAATAACATTTTGGTTGCTTCATAAAAAGGAGCTAACAAAGCTAATACGTCAGAAAGTAGGCTATAATAATCGATGCAATTTAGTTACTAAATATTATATGTAATTAAATTAAATGTATATTTGCAAATATTTTATTTATACAATTGTTTTATATACATAACAAATCCAGTCAACTCTCTCTATAACGAACTCTAAATTCTAAATAAAATCAAGTTCGCTATATAACGCTATATAATGTTTGTTTGTCTTAAAAAAAAATTTTTTTTATATCGAACTAATATTAAAATTAAAAATTTTTATTTTGTTATATCCGGTGTTCACTACAGAGAGGTTTGTTATATCACTGTTATATCCAGAGTCGACTATACATTTTTTTTTATAATTATTCTTTTTTTGTTAATTATAAAGTTTTTCAAATACTATAATATATAACTAAAAATTTACCTCCATTCTGAATTTGTCAAATTAATTCATTCTAAATATTCAGCATCCTCTTTATCACTTTTTTCTGAAGAAATTTTTAAGACCGTACCAAGGTAGATTATAGCATTTTTTAGTTCAAGCAAACGTTTCCAGGCAAGATAGGTAGAATTCCACCTTGTCTTAACGTCTAAAAGAACTTCATAAACTGTTGAATAGTTTAATTTATGTTGCGCGTCTTTAAGGTTTTCAGTTTGCTTAGGGCTACCATTAAAGTGTAAAATAAGATTAGTTACACGCTTTTTAAATGCTTTAGCTGCATTAAGACCTTTTGATACGCTGAGATGTAGAGTATGTGCTGAACATGGCACATGTGAAATTTCCATTAATCGAATTGCTTTTACAATATTCGCTCCATTATCTGTAGTAGCGGCGAATAATTTTTGCTTTAGTTGAAACCGGTCTATAATTTGAGTTATAGTATTTTTAATATTTTTACCAGTATGCCTTCCTTGGATTTTTTCACAAGCTAATAATCCCTCTTTAAGTGTCCAATCTTTAGGATCTAACCATCCAGCCGTAATACCAATATATGATTCATCATTACGTGATGACCATAAATCTGTGGTAATACAGACAGAATGAATATCTTGCAATGTTTTGGTAAGTTGATCGGTTGATTGAGTGAATGCATCATTTATAATAAGTTGTGCTTTATCATCACCAGGAAGTTTAAAAGCAGGAACTGCTACTTTCATAAATATTTTAAACGATTCATTTTGCAAAAGATAGAATAGTTGACAATCATCAATCATCCAAGTCATCATAGCAGTTTCAATTTCTAGCTGTCTTCTAGGAGAAATCTTTTCACGTGCAACTTTCATAAAAGCTTCAATATTTCCATCCTCGATCTAAATTTATTATTAATTTTTTTATTATATAATAATTAAATATAGTCAAATTAAAAAAAAAACTTACATAACCCGTTTGATTATCTTTCGTAATCCCATGTTCATTATATAAATGGTATATCATATTACTCGTAGTGCCATGAAATTTGTACTTCACGCTCTTTTCTTTTCTCCTACATATCTTGCATTCAGCATGAATTTTATCTTGCAAAACTTCGAAGTGATGCCATACATGACTTCCGTTTTCACTGTTTGAACTCTCAGCATTAACGTGAGTTTCTTGCTCTTGATCGTTAGCGTTGTTATCTTCTATACGCACACGTTTTCGAGAATTATTGTCATTGCTTTTACCTTTGCTTTTGTCTTTGCTTTTATTACTTGTACGTGCCATTTTTTTTTTAAAAAAAAAGCTTATGATAAACCTTCTAAAAATAATCGAATTTTGATTTTTTTTTATTTAAGTATACTAAATTGCCCTATATTATAGACACATGCTATTTCAAGTACCCAATTATACAGTATAAAGTGATTTTTTTTGAATTATTTAGCGTCTAAGTGTGCTAAATTACTAATATAAGATTGCACATATTCTACTTAAAGTTTTTGTCCCGTGTAAAGCACCTTAGATTGTTATTTTCTATTTAAATTACCACATGTAAAAAAAATTTTAATGTTAAAGCTTGATGAAGACCTGACGAAGGCTTGATGAAGACTTGATGAAAAGCCTATTTAGGAATTATTGCTAATGCCAATGTATGATTCAGATTATTAAGCATTACTGCTATCTGATTATTGTTACAATTAATATTGTCTTGGATTATTGAATATCGATCTTGATAAATTCAATCTGAATGGCATGTGCTGATGGGTCTTACCCCACGAACACACAACATAGTTAAGATTTCTTTTTTTAATTTTTTTTTTTTTTTAGCCAATATTAACAACACCTTTATTACTTCCACATGCATATTTTTTTTACGGTTTTTTACATGGTTTGTATTATTTATTTGGAAAGAGAATCTAATTTTATGTATGAGCGCTAACTTTTTTATATAATTTTATTATTAAAGTTCAAATCGATAAAACTAACGACATATTTATGCAAACTAAATAAACGATGCATATTTAATTGTTATACAAATTATTGTTACTAATATCAATGGGCACGTACTGTACATAAAAATTTTGCATTAGACATTAATGCTAATACTATTAGCTTATTTTACGGTTACTAATATCAATGGGCACGTACTGTACATAAAAATTTTGCATTAGACATTAATGCTAATACTATTAGCTTAGTAATGCAATTTTACGGGTCAAGATATGGATAAAAGTTTATATAATTATATATTATGTATACTATCGGCCTTGGTATCGTACGATTTTACATGTAAATAAATAGATTTAATTTGGGTTTATAAATATATTATTCGAATATAATGAATTATTCGAATATAATAAATTATTCGAATATAATAAATTATTCGAATAATTCAAATATGATGGATTGTTCGAATACAATAGATTATTCGAATTATTCGAATATAATTAATTATTCGAATATAATTAATTATTCGAATATAATTAATTATTCGAATTATTCATTGAATAAATATTTAGAAAACTTTATTCGAATATTTGCCGAATACGAATATTATTCGAATAACAAATATAAATCTGAAGCTCTATGCAGGAGTATCAAAAACGTAAGATTTGCAGCTATGGGCGTTCCTAAGGTTGGGTCTACACGGCTAAAAATTTTTAGCAACGCCCATAGCTATCCCACAAAAATTTTACCCCCCACGTGATTTCAACCAATCGAATTTCAGGATCAGGTGTAACATAAAAATCGAAGCGAAACAACTTTTTTACAAAAAAACGCGAATAGCTTTAAATTTTAATTAGGAAACCACCTTCTGCGGCCTAATTAAAAATATTCCTTGCGAAATTTTACTAATAAACTCAACCCTAACCCTACGTCGTCCTCACCCTAACCCTAACTATAACGAGGTTTATTTTTACGCGCAACTTTTTACTTAGAAAACAAAACACGTTTGTTTTGACTTCACGTTACACCTGATCTTAAAATTTGATTGGTCAAAGTCACGTGAGGGGTAAAATTGTTGTGGGGGAGCTACCACTAATCAACAATAGGTATATAAAGGTAAATTTACCACACCTTTGGTAAATTATCTGGTAAATTACCATAATATACCAATAGCAAGTTACCACCTGACAATCCTGTGCAGGGACAGTGATTTTCTGCGGTGACAAAACCAAAATTATGTGGTGACAAAATTTAAATTGTGATTTGATGTGAACCATATTTGCGCGATTCTGCGGTAACTTGACCAAATTATGTGCGATTCTGTGGCGTGCTTACCAAATTTATGTGCGATTCTGTGGTGTGCTTACCAAATTTATGTGCGATTATCTATTGACTTGCCAATAAATTGCCAAATTATGTGACAATTCTTATAAATTGCCATATTATGTGCTATTCTGCGGTAATAAACACCAAATTATGTGATATAAGCATAATTATGTGAATTCTGTGGTATTATGTGAAATACAGAAAAACACTGTCCATGCGACAAATCGCGAATTATGCGAATTTTGAATTATTAGCCAATAAAAATTCAAAAAGCATGACAAGTCGAGTGATTACAGTCACATGGACAAACCGGTTTATTCATTTACTATAACCAATCGACTTTTGTTCACATGCTGCATGAAAGTGAGTGGATTATGCGATTTCATATAAAAAAAAATAGTGCATCATAATCCTGGACATGCTAGTCGGTAGCAATTCCCTTATTTTTGAGGCACATAACTCATGAAACGCGTGATTTTTTGTTAAAATACAATTGTTTTGATAAACGCGATATAAATTAGATGGATAGACGTAATAAAAATAAAAAATGGATGAAATACCCTAGCTGTGCCGATTTTTACAGGGCTGTCCCCAAATTTCCTGGTCAGATGCGTCAGATATAGGTCGGCGTTTAGCTCCAGTTGTTAGCAAATTTTATAGCAAATTACCAGGTTAATGAATGGATATGATTTATTAGTAAAATTTTTATGATTGATCAATTCCGATCCAGTCGACCATGATTCTGATGCACTCCGATATCCCGACCCGGAATTTTGGGGCCTCCTCTGTTATGAGTTTAACAGTGCCCAATCTTGCTCGTATTTTATGTTCGTTGACTTTCTTTTCAGAACTATATATATATCAGAAGATTCAAATACTGTATATATCCAACTGTGCCTTCGGAAGATTCAATATATATTTATCTGTGCCTTCAGAAGTTATTGGATATTTCTTTCTCAATCTTATGTTCGTTAACAGGGCTCTTATAATTCTCTATATATCAATCTATCAATCTCTTTTAATCTATCAATCTCTTTTTTAATCACCGAATCGAATTGCTGTAATTTTTAATATAATCTAACATAAAATCGACTAAGTCGACTTTTTGAAAAATCAGCTGACTAAGCCGGCTAAGTCGATAAAATCGACTAATGCAAAATCGACTACACAAACACTAAATTTTTATCACGTCTATCCATATCGCATTTATCAAAACAATCAATTTAAATATAAATATACCATCCTTTTTCCTTTTTTTTTTTTTTATCTTTACTTGCACTTTTCCTTTACACTTTTACTTTACACTTTTACTTCACACTTCTGTGTGGAAATACCTGTTCTTAAAATATATTTTTTAAAAATTTACATATTATAAAAAAATTATAATAAGGCAAAGTTCTATCTCAATCAACCAGAATTTTGCTATTCATCAATTAAAGGTGCCCTTGATTTAGAATCTTATTTAGAAAGACATGATACTCAAAGAAACATTAGCAATCGAAAATATCTTTCATTAATTTACTTTTATTTTGTTTATAAACGTAAAAAACAAACCTATTTTTATATTGTAAAAGATATTTAAATTTATAGTGAGTATAAAGTATTTGATTTCAGTTGATAACATAAAACCGGTTATTCCTAGGGTCTAGGTCACTCATGGCCTTAGCCAGGTCGACATGCTATATTCGGATCCTGAATAAGGCACTGATCATCTCAAATACTACTCTTCTTTTTTTTTTATTAGAGATCGATTAAATCACGACGATATTTAGTGAACAGAAACAATAAGACTTTTTTTATAGAATAAAAAGATATACGATATTTTTTTTATAAATATATTTTTGAAAATTGTAAATATTATTTTAAACGAATTTGTAACGTATATGAAATATAAAAATAGCAATATGTAATAAATAAAAAGTTTAAAACGCTTTAATAAAATTTTGGTAAACTAGTGCAAAAAAATATAGTTCAAAATAAAAAGTTTGTTGACCGAATAATAAATTTTTTAAACTTTATTATTTAAATTTTGATTTTGGCATAACAATAATAAATTAAAAGTTTATATTCATTTCAAAATTAACATATTTTGAAAATAAATAAAAATCGAATTTGGAATTACGAATATTAAATAAAAAAAATACAAATGGTCGTTCTGGTACACATGTTTCAAGAAACAGAACCTTTTTTAATGTTTAAAACGTAATTAACAATGTGTTTAAATAAAAGTATTCGGAACTTGATCGAAAACGAAATAAACTTTCTAAATAACTTCAAACAGATTAGTTGGTTTTCGAATCAGTTAAAATCAAGTTGTTTAAAGCTGACTCCACTTCGACTTCACTAATATCACATGAAATTTTAAAGAATGTTGTTAACAATTCGTGTTGTTTAAATAAATAATTGATGTTTATGTAAATAAATTTTCGTTATTGCAAAATGTCATTTAATTTCTTAAATACATAAAAGCATCGTTTCTGATCCATAAAAATTTCTATAATTTTGATTTACAAGAAAGTTATTTCTGGCAATGGACCAGTGGCACAATAAATGGCTGCCGTTTCCTATATGCTTTGCTCGAAAAATTGATGGCAGCGAGAATCTACAACCATCTATTGCGCAGTGTTATAGGTAAAACCGGTCAAAATCGTTCCACGAATTTTCTGCGCCACATGACCTTGACAACATGACCAAGACCCGATCCGCTGCGTCAAGAAATCGTGAAGAAACCGTCCCAAGACTGTTAAGGTCTTATGAAAAAGCCCATATGAAAATGATAGAAGCCCCGATCCGCTGCGTCAAGAAATAGTGATAAGATCTCATCAAAAAGCCCACTCATATGAAAAAATGATAGAAGTCCCGATCCGCTGCGTCAAGAAATCGTGAAGAAAGCCGTCCCAAGATTGTTAAGATCTCATGAAAAAGTCCGCCCATATGAAACATCATAGAAGTTCCGATAAATGGACTTCTATAAAAGGAATAGTAATTAGTAAAATGTGATCGAACGATCGGAATTATAGAAGCATAAACCGGTTTATTTGTGGCAGTGTGCAGTTTTCTAACAATCGAAATCGATTGAAATGGCGTGATATTTCATGAATTTCTACAATTGCGCTATCAAAAATGGGAATTGATGCAGTTTTCGCGTCAAATATGATGTCAGATACAAAATCATACAAGAAAAAAAGATATTTGCCTTAAGGTATTAAAAGGGCCTGTATATACTCGTTGGCAAAACTAAAATTTTCAAAATCCCCAAATCCCAAACATAATAAAATTATCACTCCAAATCCCAAACCCAAACATAATAAAATTCCAAATTCCAAATCCCAATAGTTTTGCCAACAAGTATTGACCTGGAAGAACATGAAACAACGTAATTTTTTCTCTAAATAAAGTTTTAAAAATTGTTAGCTTGCGGCACGAAACTACCAACGATATCTTATATTTCATAATATAGATATAGATATTTCGCAGAAACCTGACGTGATTCGGTCAGATATGTGAGTATTTATTTGACTTTTTAGCGTTTTTTTTTTTTTGGTATTATTTTGTCGGTTCAAGGTTTTTTTATCTAATATTCTTTTTTATATTTTACAAATACTACTTCTTCCAGTGTTCTTTCGGCATTTTACTTGCGTTGTCCATAGGTATTATTTTAAGGTCACTATCAAATTTCTTTATATACTTTATAATTTTTTTTGCCTATGATTATTGATACTATTATAGTTGTGAAAGATTTTTTTTGTAAATTAATTTCGTACCCATTAAATATGTAGTAATATAGTTCAGTAAATATAGTTCAGACGTAGTAATATAGTTCAGTAAATATAGTTCAATAGTTAGTAGTTAGTCGAAATTAATTGTAAAAGATTATTTCAATGGTTATTTCTCCCTTTTTTTTATCTATTTTGGCCCGGGTCAAAGTGACGAATTTAGGGTTAGTGTGAGCCAGAATTATGTTAATGCCGGCTAGGAGTTTTTTAAAAACACTGCTATCATTAACATAATTCTGACCCAAACTAACCCTAAATTCTAAGAGAGGGTCATTTTGACCCGGGTCAAAATAGATTACACCTTTTATTATACCTTTTATCTACCTTTTATCTTACTTTTTTTTTTTCTTGAGCTACGCATTTATCAACTCTTGGGAGGAATTGAAGAATCTACATTAACACGGTAATTATAGGAGGATATTTTGAGGATATTATATTAACACGGTGATTACGAGGATATTATATTAACACGGCGATTACAGGAGGATATTATATTAACACGGCGATTACAGGAGGATATTATATTAACACGGTGATTAAAGGAGGATATTATATTAGCACGGTGGTTATAGGAGGATATTTGAGGACATTTGAGGACATTTGAGGACATTTGAGGACATTTTGAGGACATTGTGAGGACATTTGAGGACATTTGAGGACATTTGAGGACATTTGAGGATATTTTATTAACACGGTGATTATAGGAGGATACGGTGATTATAGGAGGATACGGTGATTATA
>QKWP01000183.1:176473-186703 GCA_003550325.1 Gigaspora rosea | reverse complement strand
TTTTTTTTTTTTTTTTTTTTTTTAAGGTTTAATGGCCGTCTACCGTCTACGTTGGCCGGAAGTTTATTATTGAATATTAATGATATTAATGATGTTTGTTACATTAACGAGTGTACAACTAGCCACACGTGCACTTTTGGTGCCTAATTTAAGTAGTCCGCCCAAGGGTTCTACACTAGCTGCCATACCTGCAGACCAACTACGGGACCTGCCTATTTAAACTACTCTGATTAATGCTTCGCCTATCAATATTTACCCTTCAACCAAACTATTGAGGTTGTTCAGAGGTTATTCTCAATAACCTACACAGCCTTAGGGCTACTTTACCCCCGTAGAAATTGCCAGCCAACCAGGGTATATGTCCCAATCCTAAACCCTAGCGGTCTTCAGAAACTGGGTGCCATGGCATTAACCAACACTTGCAGTCAGGGGTTATCTTGAACCGCTACAGTTTCCTTATGCTGCCCTTATAAGGTTCGTTCCGACCCAGGTTACCGACCTTCTTTTTGGTAGCACCGTCGAAGATTGAAAACTACCTCCTTATTCGGGCTTGCCAAACGGGTTTCCAATTTCCCCCGGTTTCTTGGATTTGACAGTGCAATGTTACACTTACACCCGAGATTTACCAATTTTATATATAAATTTATACAAAAAAATGATTTAAATTTATTTAAACAAAATTGCTATATACCATTATTGGGGATTATCACTAGTAATTAACAATAAAGTGTAACATGTAAATTAAAAAGTTTATTGCCAAAATAAAAATTAAAACTTGATAATATTAGGGTTAAAGTTAAAAACTGGGATGGGCAGGGGTATAGTTTATACAAAATTTACAAAAAAATTTTTTGTGAGAGCCTCAAGGATAATTTTATAAATAAAATTAAAAATACAAATATATACTAGTAATGATCATCAGTAGTGATAAATAGCAAACTTTTTATTTAAAAATCTATATAAACCTTTATTTAAATTTTAAATATATATTTTTTAGTATTTAATGGTTTTTAAAGTTTTAGTTTTTTAACTCTAAATAGTTTGAAAAAATTTTTTTTTAAAGTTAATTTTTTTACTATATTTTTTAAGCCAATTAGCTAATATACTTCAAGCAATAATATCATTGTAAAACTTTGATTCTACTTTTAAAAAGCAATTCAGATTAGATTCAGATTCTTTTTTTATGTATCTGGATGAATCCAGTTATAATTCAAATTAGTAAATTCAGTTCAATTCATAAAAATTTATTAAATAGCCAATCAAAAATTATGAATTTCAAAAATACTATATATGCTATAAGTGTAGTGGCTACCAGGTTTTAGCCAAAAACTATCTATTAGTACTACTATCTAATTGATACTTTATCCAATAGTCAATTAAGATTTATTAAATCTCAAATCAGAAAACAGAAAGAGGTGTACTGTAATGATTTTTGAAATAAGTATTTTTAGTTTAGTTTAATTTACTAGCTTCTTTTCTTTGGTATAGTAGGTATAGCATATCAGTGTGTTTGGTTCATCATATTTGAGTAACCCCAAAATTTTGGGGTCCAAATATAGATCAATTTTTATAGTCGAATTTTATAAAACAAATTATTACTTACAAGTATACTAAAGTATGTAGTATATTTTACTATATAAAAGTATAACTACTGTATAAACTTTTTAATATTAAAAGCAAACTCATATTTGTACATAGTGTATATAGAAGCACTAAATAGAAAAGATCTAACTTGAATAATTATAGTATTATTAATAAAGATATATATTTGTATATAAATTATCTCCACTAAAACAACATTGATAAAAATTACTACATAGAGAATATCATGTAAGATATTTACCAAATATTCCTACAAAGGCATTCTCACTGCTAAATACTTGATTTCCAATGGTGCGATGATGGGTTTTTAGATGCTTCTAAATTTTTCATATCATAGCTTTTTTAATATAATCAAGCTTATAGTTAGGTAGTGGCAATATATATGCAAAGACTGTATATTATGGTTCGTATGTTTTATTGTTTCATGACATTTAAGAACGTTGTCTCTTGTAAGATCATGAACATGTACAAAGAGAACAAGTAAATCTTGAAGTACTAATTGAATTAGACATAACTAGCTATTTTAAATAGTTAATATATAAAATAAAACTTATATAACAGTAAATTCTACTATACTATATACCTATTGGTCAAAAAGACAATGGGTTGAGGCTTTGAACGATGGGTTCTAACGCATTTACTTATATTTTTATAGTAAATAAATATTTTTGAGGTGTCATTTAAATGATTTTCATACTTACATGATATTAAAATAGGGCATGATAGGACTCCAAAGAACTCTGATACAACTCAGATGATTTAAAAAAAGGAAATTTTGCATAGAAATTCATCAAACATTGCATTTTTATATAGTAAATTTTCAAATTTTGCTCTATTTTATATATCTATTTGGCTAAAATACTACTAAAATTATACAAACTCAGATCTAAGTTGTATCAGAGTTCTTCGGGGTCCTGGCGTAATCAGTGCGTGATCTAATAAATTTTGTTGTACTATAGTATAATTTTGTGACTCTAAAAACCAAACACGCCGATATGGTTTAAAGTATTTGTAAACTTCGTTTGTAATATTGTGTAATTAGAACATTGATTTTCTACTATATATTACCAAATTCAATTACTTCATATTATTTAATTGAAAGCTAGATTGCTATTGTATATACATATGTCATATCTGGTATATACATATATGCATATATATACTGATATATGAAATATTTATTATCCAGTGATAGCAATATCTAGGATTATAATTTGAATAATCTTTATTTTTAACTACAGATTATCTGTTTAAATTAATGAATAAAAATATTCAAGATAAATCTGAATTATCAGATTAATTTGAATTAATCAAATTACAGATCAAAGCACTATATGATTGGTTAAAATAATTTTAAATTTTAAAGAATTCTATTAAGTAAAGTTTTTTGTATTCTAACTGAAAGTTGTAAAGGAGGTTTTTCTGATTTTAATAATAGTTCATTAAAATTAGTTTGTAAATTCTAAGATGCTTGGAATTAAAAAAAAATATAAGAATCTACAAATTCATATTATACAAAGTATTATCTCTTAAACTATCTATTTTAGCAAACAAATTTGCCTACTAAAATTTTTAAGAAATTTATAAAATTTGTTTCTAATTTATTTTTATTAAAAATTAGGTTATTCTAAATTTTTTTAAGGAAATTGCTATTTTTATCATAATTATACAAAATTTTTTATTTTTAGTATTCATAATAAATCTAAATCTAATTCTGCACTATTTGTATTATCTCCAAATAGGGATATTAATAAAGTACTTCAGGTTGGTATAGAGTATACCCTATTAGAGTAATATCCAAAACTACACTACACTAGAGCAGTGTTGTCACTTGGACGTGTCCATACTATTTTTTTTGTCCAACGTCCAAGATTGTCCAAAATCGTCCAAGCCTATGTCCCATGTTTAACTAAGTAATTTAAAAAATATATAATTATATATTTTTTTAGGTGCTAGACTCATTGGTGAAAAAATTAAAATAGATTATTTTAATAAAATTTTAAGTAATTTTAATTTGAAAAAATGTCCAAAATGTCCAAAAAATGTCCAAGTGACAACACTGCACTAGAGTATACCACCTTAGAGCAAACTCTATAATTAAATACTAAAGTATTAATCTATTACAAGACAAATATATAAGTTAGAGCATACTTTGAAGTATACCCAAAGTATAATCTGGTATATAATCCAGAATAAATCTAAATTTTAAATGTACAAATCCAATTAAATTGCTTGGTTTGTAATTAAAAAAATTTATATGCTTAATTTTGTTTGCTTTTCATTAATTATAAAAATATTATATCTTCCACTTATCAATATTATAAGTTGTATTTAAGCCACATTTCTATTATAGTATAACTACAATACAAGTACTATACAAGTCCAAAAGTTGTTTTCTCTATTTGATATTATATAGTAAAAAATATATACCTGCAACTAATTAAATACTAACATTAACTTTATGTAATGTTGGGTAAGTAGAAAACTAATTGCATTAGCAGCCTGTATATTTAACTATTATAAATTTAATAACATGTTAAAATATAAAATAAATTAATTTTAATATATTAAATAAATTAAATATATCAATAGGACCTCAGATATCTCTTATATAGATTATAACTAGATTTTGGTCAATTTTAACCTAATTTGCTAAAATGACAAAACTATATTTATTTAAATAACTTTTGATCCAGTATCGTATATTTCCAAAAATAAGCTACCTTTTTTGGCCAAAAAATTACACAAAAAACGTGAATAGCTTATTTTCGAAATATATGTGTTTTTGAAAAAATTAAAAAATCTACTAATAAAAAGTTGCCCAAATGACACCAAATTTTTACTATAGATGTATTTTGATGTGCTGAACAACTTTACTTAATCAACTTTTTTTGAGATTTATTCAGTAAAAAAAAAGTTTTATATATAGCAACTATTAATAAATTTTTTGAAATTTTCAAAAAAAATCAGAGGTAGCTTATTTTTAGAATAGCTTATTTTCGAGAATATACGGTAATTAGAATTAAATGAACTTTTTTTATTAGATGTGCCTCACTGAGAGCTTCATTTTAAAAAAAAGTTCATTCAAATTGGACTACTAAATGCCAAGATAATTGGCAAAAACTGTTTTTTTTGTTTCTCAAATTTCAGTAGTTTTTGCTGAAATGCATAATATATGACCTCTGTACTAGATGTCTGGGATTCTATATCAATATTTTGCTTAGTTAAGTGTAATATTATTGCATAATTTTGTAACTCCTATAATTAATTTTTTTATGATTAAATAGCAATTGCTAAAGATAGCTAATTTATTATAAATTTGAATTTTAACACTCAGATTTATGATAAATTGGCCAACTTTAGCAACCACAATTGCTATTTAATCATAAAAATTAATTATAGATTATGCAAACTACAATAAAACTGTTTTCTAATTAGCATATAAATAAGAAATATACATCAGTTTCATTTAACTTCATGTCAGTTTATTGTTATTGTTTTTTATATTTATCCCTTAGATTGTAACACAGGCAAATTTGCCAGCGTATTTTAAAATTTTTAATAAAATTTTAAATATTGATTTTAGCCATATCTTTTCTAAGTAAAAAATATTCTTTAAGTTTTGTTTTAGTAACTTTGTTATAAAATTTTTTTAAAATCATTAGAAAACTTTAATATAATAAATGTTTAAAGTTCTTGTATTGGCATTTTTACTATTAAAATTTTTCTTTAGATTTTTTCAAATTTTATATGTTCCCGTCTATAAAAAAAATCTTTACTTCTAATACAAGTCTTAATTTTTACAAGTAAATCATTAAAGTTGCAATAATGAAAGTTGTCATCCTTTATATAAACTACAATATTGTCTTAAGAACTATAGTTCTAAAACTAAAACTAAATAAGATCGCAGAAAAATTGTAATAAAATTTTTTAAAAAAATTTTTTCTTAAAATTATCTATTTTCAGCTTATATGTAACTATAATTTATTTTCTTATAATATAAAAACTAATTTTGCAAAAAAGTAATCCTTATTTTCAAATATAATTGTACAAAGTTTTATTTAATTATTTTAGCATTTTAAAAAAGTAAATCAGAGCTAAAAAAGTGCAAAAACGCAGGCAAATTTGCCTGTGTTCTACTACAATCTAAGGGATAGTATAGGATTTTAATTATTTATATAATAGTTACTCTAGTGTATAAACCACTTTATAGTTGATATAATAGTAGCTCCAGAGTATAACATTAATAGTATTACTCTAGAGTAATTACTTCTTTTAGATTATATCTTAATAAGCTGGAGTAAAGTAATGCCTAAATTACTTCAAAGTATTATATACTATTAACATTTCTATTTTTAAATATCATAATTCTTGAACCAGAAGAAGCTCTAAATACAAATGAATATGTTCATATGGTAGCAAATATGTTTTTAGAAGATTTTGATTGCATAAAAAATAGTATATTAAATTTAATATATAATAAAACAATTTATTGTCATATAAATAATTATAAAAATAAAAATCAAATAGTATATTGTATTTTAGAACAATGGCATACCAATAAGGCAATATGTAATATATTATATTAATTTTTGAGTTTTTAGATTATAAACTTTTTGGACTTGTTTTATATCTTGGTATCAAATTTTTGATAAACTTGAACAAGTTGCTAACTATTGAACAATATTTCAAGTACTTGAGCTTATTTAAGTAGCAGTTAAAATTGCAATTCATCTATATATTCAGGATAAACAAATTTTTATTAAAGATATTTCTACTGAAAACAATAAATTGCTAAAAAAGTGATATAATTTTTATCAATAGGCAGGTTATTTAAAATTGTATAGGCTTGGTATTTGTATAGCAAACTTCAATTTACAAATATTTAGCTTGATGCCTTTATTTTTTATAATCAGAAAATAAGATATACTGAATCAGGACCCCGAAGAACTCTGATACAACTCAAATTAGTGATTGTATAATTTTAGCAGTATTTTAGCCAAATAGATGTATAAAATAGAGCAAAATCACCAATTCTCCCTGACAATCACTTGTATACATATTCTGCAAAAACTTTAGTATTAATTTTGTATAAACTGAAGACATACTTACATAGGTCCTACAGCGGCAGCTATTATTTAGGGATAGAGTTAATTGACTATCTTGCTAGTAGTCTTAGAGTTTATCACTCACCGCTTTACGGTACTTGTCGTTTAGAGACAAAGTTAATAAACTGTCTGCTGACAAGTTCAGAGTTTATCACTCACCGGTAGTAGGAAAAGCCTTCCTGGGGTGTCCGCCATAAGGTGAAAGTAAGGGTATATAAAGTTGATAAAGAAGAACCCACACTCCTTCCTTTCTACAAGTGAAACCTGTATATCGGCCTCCCACTCAGTTTTTTCAAAAATTTTTCCAAAAAGTGGCGATTTCGGCTTACCCCCTCCAGAAGATCAACATTGTTTACATCTGAGAATGGAAACTCTAGTGCATGAAGTCACGTGAAGTCACGTGCTCGCAATGCTGCCAGGTGACCACTTGGTGGATCTCGACCTCGTAGAAGATGTAGAGTTATGTAGTTACATTCTTCATTGTAATACAGCGCTGAGATCATAGAGACTGTGCTGTATAATTTTTACGAGTTTAGTATAGACTTTAACTATACCTATCTAGATTTATTTTGTTTTCTTTCTTTTTCTCTTTTTCTGTTTTATTCTTTTTTTTCGTTTTTCCTTTTTCCCTCTTTTTGTTTTTTCCCTTTTATACTTTGTCGTTTTCTTTTTGTTTTTGTTTTTATCTTTTCCCTTTTTTCTTTACATGCTCTTTGTGAAGAAGTTAAAATTTTAAGAAAAGAAAGGCGGTCTTGATATGGCATCCAACACCAGTCGGTAATTGATGGATTAAAATCGGAAGATAAATTCTGAGACCGGATTGAAATGAATGGTTGGTATGGCGGATCGCTTTGGGCAGGTAACTTAGTTATCGCTTGGAGAGTCTTTTTTACACAGAATGATAGTAGTCATATTTTGTACTTGTACAAGGCAGCTAGACTGCACAGTTTATAATAAAAAAAGGCAAGATCGCCAAATGCAAAAAAAAAAATAGAGCAAAATTTGAAAATTTACTATATAAAAATGCAACGTTTAATGAATTTCTATGCAAAATTCCTTTTTTAGAATCATCTAAGTTGTATCAGAGTTCTTCGGGGTCCTACTGAATCTGTAGTATGATTTTTTTGAATCTTCAAAGAAGTTTACAGTTTTTTAAAACACTTTAGACAATACTTTTAGTTAATTTAACTCAAGAAAAGTACTATTTTGCTTTTGATAAAGCTCTAAAAATATTTAAAGTAAAGTTTATAAAAAAAAATATGACTAGACAGATAACTGATTTAGATAATTTAAAACAGATCATTAGGGGAGTATCAAAAATCAGATGATTTTTTAGGGGGGGGAGGGGGGTAAAAAAAGTTAAAATTATATATAAGAACCTAACTATTTATATATTAAGGAAGAGGGAGGGGGATAGGCCTCTGATAAAAAATAATCAGGTGATTAATGACACTGCCCTTAAAGCAATACAGTCTAAATATAAATGACTTAACCTTTTGATTTTAGAATTTTTAAAAAATCATTTAGTAAGTAGTAGTTTACAATCTATTAAAAATTGCCAAGAAGCACTTTGAAAATTAATTAATAAGCTTAAATTAGCATTTATTAATATATATAGCCAAAATTATATACTTTATTTGCAAAAATACTATACAATTAACAGAAGATAGTTATCAATGAATATTTACTTGTTATCAAGTAGAAATTGAAAAAATAATAAATATTGTTGAATATAATATTCTTCATACTACTAGAGTAGTGACATATATTATATAATATTATTTTACTATATCTCCTACTCTTCTCCTCCCTACATAAGAGAAATTTAATTGGCTATTATGAACTTAAATATTTAATATAAGTTTTAGAGACCTCTTCCTTTCTAAAATATTACATAATATCTGTCACTACCCTTACTCAAATAAGAGAAAGACAAAATAAATATATACTAATGTCTATAAAAGTAACAGAAATAAAAAAAAACAGAAGTAATAAATAGTGATTTTGTACAAGCCTTATTTTTTACAAATTCTATACAATTCTTATTCTTAACAGATTCTATACAAACCTATTATTGGTAAAGTATGCAAGTTACAACCCTTTAAATAAAAAAGATGTGCTTTTAAAATAATTTGAAGAATTTAAAAACTCTGATGAATTGCCTTCTAAAGTTCATCATCAAATTTATAGTAGTGCAATCTTTCAAAAGATCTTCAAAATATTTCAAAAATGTTTTCAAATATTTCAAAAGTGAATTCGAAATATTTTTTAAAATATTTTAAAGAACTAGCTGGATCAGTAAATATATAACCTGGATCATAGCAAGGATGCATTGAACTGTTTTTTTTTTTACTTATTTATTTTTAATTTTTTTTGCACAAGAATACTAGCCTTTTGCAAGAAAACCAACAACTTTTCTGCACTTTGCAAGAATACTAATTTGACTTTGTACACTAACTCAGACTTTTAACACTTTACAAGAACACACAACTGATTTCCTTAACAATTTCTAAATTTTTAAGAATGCTTCTTTAGAGAAATAATTTAGTTAAGTGCAAGTTTTTGCAAGTTTTTGCTTCATTTATTTTTTGTTTTATGTTTTTTGTTTTTGTTTTTTGGTTTATTTTTAAAATTTTTTTATTAATTTATTTTATTCCAGCACTTTGTGAAAATACAACTTCTTCTTCTTAGCATTTTGCAAAAAAACCAACTCAGACTTTTTTGGTACTTTGCAAACAAATACAAACTTTTCTAGCATCTTGCAAAAATATTAATCTAGTACTTTACAAAAACACAACTTGATTTCAGCAATTTTTGAATTTGCAAGAACATGAACTCTTACTTCAAAGAAATAGAGATTTGGGTCTTGTTTATTTTTTTTTATTAAGTTTGCTTACATATTTTGTTTTTTATTTATTTATTTTTTTTTTTACTTATTTTTTTATTTTATTTATTCCTAACTTTTTTGGCACTTTACAAGAAACAATTTAATTTTTCTGGCACTTTACAAGAACACAAACTCTAACTTTTCTAGCATTTTGCAAAATCATACTAAATTTCTTCAACAATTTGCAAGAACACCAACACTTACTTCTAAAAAATAGTTTTTTTTATTTTTTTCGCTTCTTTACCATTTTTAGAAGTATTTAGAAAAAAGAACAAAATGAAAGTGATAGTCAAATCAAAAAAATAACTGAAGCAAAGACAATAGTTAAAACAAAAAAGCAAAGATAATAGCTAACTGCAGAATGTGAGAAAATAAGTATATAAGGCTAGCTTTTTTATTTTTTCTTTCACAAATAGTAATAGAATTAGATGCAATAAAATGCAAAAATAATTAAAATAATATATAATAATATAAAAATAATACCAGTCATAGGACATGTCCTTTCAATTGCTGTCTATAATAAAAATTATAATAAAAACATATGAATTTACTATAGACATGGATTAGAAGATTCTCTTTGATCTTACTTATTAACTTAAAATTAAATTTTTTGGGAATATAGAACAAGGGAAG
>QKWP01000183.1:157490-175701 GCA_003550325.1 Gigaspora rosea | reverse complement strand
TATACTTATCATCTTAAAATTAGAAAATATTTGTTTTTGGCAAAGTTACATTTTCGTTTTGTGCAAAATTGGCAAAATTTTAATTCGATTTTTAAACTTAATTTTTTTTCCTTCCCTTGTTCTATATTCCCAAAAAATTTAATTTTAAGTTAATAAGTAAGATCAAAAAGAATCTTCTAATCCATGTCTATAGTAAATTCATATGTTTTTATTATAATTTCTATTATAGACAACATTTGGGCCATTTTTTAAGGACATGTCCTATGACTGATACTATAAAGAATATATGATAATTAAAATATAATTCTATATATAATAAAATATATAATATTAATTAAAAATATTTAAAAATATAATATATATAATATATAATAATAATAAATAAAAAAATATAATTTGATATTAAATGCGAAAATTTTAAAAAATTTTGAAAATATGCAAAATATTACAAATTATTGTATAGTTTCTTATGATATGAATGTCCAATTTTTTTCCATATTGTATATTTGAAACTAAATCGGACTTTCAATTGTCAGACTACTATACAATAACTATAAAATATTAGATATTGTGATAAAATAATTAGATAGAGGTTTGTACATGTGTATTGTTTTATTTGGCCTATTTCACAATATTTCGCAATATATTTCGAAATATTTTGAAAAATATATACAGTACTAAAATCTTTCAAAAGATTATAATTCTTTCAAAAGATTTCATGTTAATTGCAATTCTTTTGAAAGATTTCAGCATGCAATTTCTTTTAATTCGTGATCTATATATCAAACAGGGAGTACCGTATGTGTCCGAAATTAGACTACTACCTAAAATAAGCTACTCCCCTATTTTGGTCAAAAAACTATAAAACATCTTTGACCCGAAAATAAGCTATCCCCTTTGTCAGACCAAAAACTTATTAGCAAAAAATTTAGTTCCAAAAATAAGCTACCTCCCAAACTCAATACATACCGGTAGGTAAAACAACCTAAAACAACCCATTAAAAGGTATCCATTTATTTGCACGGGTAATACAGGAATAAAATTTATATATAGTAAAATAGTCTTTAACATTATGGCCCTAACCTTAAATTTGTTTTATCTAATGCACTACGGGATTATATTATTCGTGCAAATGCTATTAAGAGACCTGATTCTATTTGAGATTAATTACGGTAGGCAATTGGGGTATTATACAGACTAATTGATCAAACCTATGTTGTGGTCAATCTTTGCGATTACAATCACTATCGTTAAGACGCTACAATATTGTTTATTAGCACAATTGTTTTTATTCAAGAAATATCAAAAGTTAAAGTTTGATCTTACAGATTGAACCTCTTATAATATTATATTATTGTTCTATTATACAAATATTATTAGTTACGATTTACTAAATTCATATAAAAATCAATCTTTTAAATATTTTAAAATGTATCAATTTAGTTAAATTGCCTGGAAATTTACCGTAGTTATTATATAAAGCCAAAAAATAAGGCTACCAGTATATTTCATTTTTTTTTATTAATATGTGGGTTCTAAGCATTCATCTTATAGAATACTTAAAAATTTATTAATTAGAACGAAAAAATTATCTTAAAAATATAATTAGAACTTTAGTGAAAATGCTATTTTGAAACAGTTCTGACGAACTGTTTTCAATTAAAAAAAATTAGAAATATACCGGTAAGTGCGATATTTTTAGAATCTTGCAATTTGCTTTATAATAAATAATAGTAAATTTACATTCGATTATCTTATTTCTTTGATAAAAATCTGATTGATCAAAACATATCGGTAGTTTTGGTTGATTAATGTATACCGGTAATTTATAAATAGCCAAATACAGTAAGTTGGGTACCAGTATATAAATTATTTATTTATAATTATGTACTATTTATTTATTTATACGTATAAATTGTATCAATATGCGAGCAGTTATTTATAAAATGTGTACAATACAATAAATTTATTTGAAATCATTATAATAATCATTATGACGATATTTTTTTTCACGCATCAAAAAATAATAATTTTGAGTTTATTATACCATTAAAATTCTTACTATATAGTAAAATCCAATTGTCAAATTTCCTAATAATACAAATATTTACCAGTAATAAGCGGTATTGAACATTTTTTTTTTAAAAAAACTTCCTACCTTATCTATTCAATAACGATCCAGCATTCTGGCCATCTACTATATTCATCTATGTTCTTGTCTTCATTAGAATTTTCATCCGACTTCTCATTATTATCAGATTCTTTGTTTTCATCAAGTTCTTCATCTTTATTAGATCCTTCATTTTCATTAAATCCTTCATCTTTATTAGATCCTTCGTCTTCATTAAATCCTTTGTCCTCATTAAATCCTTTGTCTTCATTAAATCCTTTGTCTTCATTAAATCCTTTGTCTTCATCAAATCCTTCACCACCTTCATCAGATTTAACAACAACATCATCAGACCCATTATCATCAGAATCGTAGATTAAATGATCCCCACTTCCCGACAAACAATTAGAAATACCACATTTTTTAAATGCATGAGCAATAATATCATTAGAAATATCATTCCAGGAGTCCAAAACCCAATGACAAACTGTATTAAGATTGGCTCGCTTTAAATTTCCACCCTTGGTAAGGCCATTACTACCGTTTGACATCCAATTATGCCAATATTTACAAAGATTATCTTTGAAGGGTTTGTTAATACAAACATCAAGAGGCTGATATATGCTCGTAAGACCCCCAGGGATTACGGCCAAATCAGTATTTCCAGAACGCATTGCAGCCTTAATCCGATCCGTAATGTGTGCTGAAAAGAATCTAAGACAAGCATAGCTCTCAAGTTACCAAATTTTGATCGTGCACTGTTCCAATATTTTATCCACTTTTCCATTCCAGGTTCATCCATCCACCCTTTGTTCTGAAACCAAACAACAACGCCATATCAAACCAAACTGGCGTTTTATTCATATTAGCTATCATATTAAGAGGATACTCATTTTTCTGGCGAAGCCGGATTACAAACCGCTAAAAGCTAAGTAACTGGTCTTCCAGGTCCTTTGGTAACTTTTGTGCGATTTTAGTTTACGTCAAAGAGCAAGGTTATGACGTTTTAAAAAATGGCAGAGCCAATGTGACGAGAACTTAAAATTATTAATTGCAAACTTCTTGGCTTCGTTTTTGGTTTGCTTGAAGCTTCTACTCATAATTTCGCCCATTTTTATTCTTATGCTAAAGTATATAATAGCGAGAGTATCTTCTCGAGCTGTTTTTATCCATTTATAAAGTTCGACTTCTTCTTCAGAAAAAGATGTGCTGCAACCAGAACCAACTCTTCGTAATTTTTTTTTAAAAGAAGGGGAACCTTGTGAAAAGTTTTTGACCCACTGACCAAGCATTGTTAAGTCTAAAAAATAATAGTTAGTAGTATACATGTTCGAAGTATGACGTGCTAACTCTACGGCTTTTTGCTTCTCTTCAACTGAGTATGAATTTCTTTGTCTTTTCATATTTTAAATCAAAAACGATAAAAGTAACCTTTATTCTTACTAAGAACGTCGGTATTTATATAAGGTACCGGTACCTCTACTAATATTTTCTATTTAAAAGCTTCAATATAAAAAAAAAAACCAGGTATCATGATTTCCATTTCTTTTTTTTTGTCTCCTCCGACCATTTCTCCAGTGTTGAAGCCGTGTCGAGGAAGTGTCGAGGAAGTGTCAAGGAAGTGCCGAGAAAGTGTCGAGGAAGTGTCGAGAAAGTGTCAAGAAGGAATGGGCTGAATTACTATGAGGGCCAGAATAGGAGCTTTGTTTTTTCTTCTGTGAGAAAATAAAAACTTGATTTTGCTTATCAGCACAAGTTCAAACGGTCGTGTGTAATAAAAAAAATTTCTAACTATTTTTTAAAATAAATCGAATTAAAATGAAACATGTAAAGTATAAAAAAATTCCATAATTTTTTAGGGGTATTTTTTAGAAAAAATTAATTTTAGAGTAGAGTTTATATTAAACAAGTATAAGCGGGTTTAAAAGCACATGCTTCCAGTGTTAAGATTTTTGTCTTTTCCCAGGCTCTAATTATTTTATATACAGTAGTGAAAAAAAAATAGCGACGAATATATAACCAATAAAAAACTTTAATGCCCAGGTATCACGATATTTATTTACTTTTCCAGGCCACCAGTATTTTCTAACAATTAATAATATTGATAAATATAAAAAATTATTTTTTAGAATCATACAAACTATAAATATCGTGCAATAGTTCTTTAAAATTCCTTCAACTCACATGTACGGGGTGAAGAAATACGATAAACCTGTTGAATTACCTAATTTAAATTTTTTTTAAATTTTTATACCGAAAATAAGCTACCTCTTTATTGTACTCCAAATTATTCTAAAATGGATATAGCCCGAAAATAAGCTACCCTACATTTTTTGTGTTCAAAATTGCCCAAAAAAAGGTAGCTTAATTTCGGACACATACGGTATATATTACCATATATAGTAAAGTTAAAAAAATTAATTTGGGCTTGTTAGGATCCTCTCATTGAGAAGATCATTTTGGTAGTAAAATCATCGAAATTGGCCCAGTAGATCAGAAGTTATTATCAATTAAAAATTAATTTTTAATTGTTAATAACTTCTGATCTATTGGGCCAATTTCAATGATTTTACTACCAAAATGATCCTCTCAATGAGAGGATTCTAACAAGCCCAAAATCGTTAAAATCCAATTACAGGATCCTAAGATTGAAATAAATTTGTGTTGCTATAAATGGGTTATAATTATTGAATTAATTTAGCATTCACTAGTGGTGAATTTCACCGGTGATTATCCATCTATACATAATTATATGCAGCAAAACAAATAAAAATTAAATCTCTTTAATATTAGGATAAGGGTAAGAACTGAGATGGGGCAGGGAGTATAGTTTATACTAAAATTTTATGAGAAATTTTTTTTTTGTATAAAAAAAGTAGTTTCATAGACAAAATTTTTAGTTAGAAGCAATTTTTTAAAAAATTCTTATTTTTGTTATACAAAATTGTTTTGTATGTTACACCTGATCTTTAATTTTAATTGGATTGGTGAAATTCACCACTGGTGAGCATTAAACTTATCTATAATTATTTAATAAATTATAGAACTTTATAGTAACACAAATCTATTCTGACACAGGATCTTGTGATTGGATTTTAACGATTTTGAGCTTACTAGAACCCTCTCATTGAGAGGATCATTTTGGTAGTTGAATCATCAAATTCGGTCCAGTAGTTCAAAAGCTATTAATTATCAAATATTATTAGAAAAACAGGAACTGTTAATGTCCAGAGCTAAAATTTTAAATTAATATTATTTAAATAAATATATATAATTAGGATTAATTAATTTGTAACTGCGGTTACTGTAACCCATCCCAACATGCCAATTAAATTCTAAGATCAGGTGTAATGTTATACATTTGAAAAAGTCCAAAAAAACGTTCGTTTTGCTAAAAATTGCTTCTAAATCAAAATTTCACATATGAAACTACCTTTCGGTTTCTAACAAAAAAAATTTCTTGCTAAATTTTAATGTAACTATAGCCCTCTCTAACCCAAAGCCTTACACCAAGCCTCACTCTAACCCTAACCTTAATCGCACGGTTTTATTTTTATAGAAAGTTTGGTTTAATAGTCACATTACACCTGATCTTAGTATTTACAGTTATAAATTTATTCTGTAATCTACGGTTACAAATCAATTAATCCATATAATTATATATAAAAATAACTACAAAACTTGTTAAAATTTTAATATGAAAGGGTTTATTTTTTTATATGTACATCAACAACCAATCATATTTGGCAATTAGCGGACAGACAGACGGACATGGACAGCATTAGTATCTGCACCAGATTACGTGATGTAGATCATGCGCGTACACAAAATGTAAGTTCTCTGCTATGCTCTGGAAAATTAATAAATTTATAATTTTGGTTAAAAATAATTTTGCAATTTTGGCTGGAATTAGGCCGGAATTACACCTGATATTTCAGCTGACCCACCCACCCACCTAAAAATCAGCAGATTTCTGGAAGCTCCCTTAACACTTCGAACTACAAGCAATAAATCAATAAAAAAATATATTACAACTTAGCAAGATCAAACTTCTGCATTTTAAACAACTTCTTAAACTTTAGCTCTCATTTACTTTTTTTAACGAGAGTTGATTAGCGTGGATTACTGTCGATTATTTAAACTGGGCATCTAAAGCTATATATTCAAATCTTGATTAGCAAGAAAGTATTATCTAAAAAATTTTTTTGTCAATATAAACGACTTTGTGAACTTGTAAGAGCCAATCAAATTCAAAGAATTCAATTGTAGAATGAAAATTCTTTCAGATAGGTATATTACACAATCTGTCAACTAATTGACACATCTATTAAAATTTATGATATAATTGGATATCAACTAATCGATGCACCCTGTTGTATAACTATAAATTTTGGGGTACATTAATAATTTGCAAATATTCCAAAAATCAGAGCATATGAATTTTAGTATATAATAGGCAATCAAGATCAAACCAAGCTTCTAACCTTCCAACTTATCAATACAAATCGATAAGAAATTTATTTTATTATTTGTGTAATATACTAAAACTTTACGCTATAATACTGATGTTTTTATTAATAATACTTGTAATAAAAAAAAAATCCAAAGAAAAAAAACTAAACAATTCAAAATCATTTAAGAAAACACTAGAAAAATATAATGCTTAAAAAAAGTCAATAGAGAGCATAAAAACATGCAAGAAATTTAAAATCGCCAAAAAAAGAAAGTTTAGAAGAATGTTTAAACGAGAAAGAAAGTTAATAAATACTAGGCTTCTGCATGGGCCTGGGCTACCCACGGGTACCCATGGGTAGTACCACAAGGGCTGGGCCAGGATATTAATTTTTGAACCCGCGAGTAAGGGTAAGGGCTCCAGGTACTAAGCCATTACACAGATGAGTAAGGCTAGGGTAATATCGCTACCCTGCCCTTTTGGCTCACGGATACCCATTAAAAATATCCACATGCTTAACAACCAATCATAATCTGTATGGTGAATATATATATATACAAATTAATTCTTTTAATTTAATTTAAAAAATTTAATCTGATAATCACTAATATATAACGACTAATAACGATAACCAACGCGTAACATCTGTCGTCCAACACACTGAATTGCCAATGCTCCAACGAACTAAGTGCCACCACACTAAAGAACCAACACACTAAAGTATCAACACCAAATATTAAAGTACTAACGAAGTTGCCAAAAAAATTATGACGAACAATCCTGCTTTTGCCAGTACAAGTGACTTTACAAATAGTCACGATAATATGAATAGCTTAACGGAAAACTCAACGGATAACTCAACAGATAACTATAGCGAACCTGTTAATATAAATAACTCTAATATCGATGACCATGATATTGATAATATATTACTTTCTAATGACTCTGCTTCAACATCTTTTGAACTGGTGCCACCTATTACCAACTTTGATACTAGCTTGATCAATAGCACAACTACTAATGGAATTAACCATACCAACAGTAAAACCTCCAGTCAAACCGCATTATCAAAGCATACATCACCTGTATGGAACAGTTTTCTCTTAGTTCAAAATGAACAAAAAGTTAAATGCATATACTGTAATAAGTTGTTAAGTCATAAAAAAGGAAGTAGGACATCACATCTTCGGCGTTATCTAGATTCTTGCCTTAAGTATCAAAGAACATTATTTAATGATAGTAGTTCAAATCCAAATTTACCAAATGGCCAAACTCAGTTAAAATTTAATACTCAAACAAGAAAAAGGCCATATTCGAGAGATTCAATCCGAAAAGACTTAACTGATATGGTAGTTTTAGACGAGTTAAGCTTTTAGTTTGTAGAAGGGCGAGGTTTTCGCAAGCTCATTAACGGATTATTACCTGATTTCAGCATCAGTGCCGATACAATCAAGCGAGATGTCATGATGGCTTATAGTAAAAGAAAGGCATTAATTAAAGAAATCCTTCAGAACGCTGAGGGTAGAATTTTTCTTACACGTGATGCTTGGACATCACTTCAGCAACTCGGATACTTGGCAGTTACTGCGCATTTTCTTAACAAAGAATGGAATTTCATTTCTATTTTGTTATCATTTCCTTTGATTCCCTATCCACATACCGGAATTAATATCGCTAACTGTATTAAAACAGAATTGGATGAGTGGTTTATTACTATTAAGTTGCAAACAATTACACTCGATAACGCTGCTTCGAATAACATTGCAATTCGGGAACTAGCTGATCTTATTTCTCAAGACTCATATATTGAAATTAACGAAGAGCTCTTTCATAATCGTTGTCTTGCCCACATTCTGAATCTTATCATAAAAGATAGTTTAAAACAAATCAGAGGAATTATTGGAAAGATTGGTAGTTGTGTTAAAGCAATACACACATTGCCAAGGAGATGTCAAATATTTTTGGATATTTGTGAATCAGAATCCATAAAGCCCATAATTCCACCGTTGGACTGCGATACCCACTAGAATTCTACGTTTTTGATGTTACAATCAGTTGCAAGAGTTGTAAATGTAGTCACTAGAATGAAAGATAGGGATAAAACATTTCCTAACATACCTTCTAATGAAGAATGGAAAAACGTGGATGCTATTTGTAATGTTTTAAGACCGTTTTATAACTATACGATGAAAGCATCAGCAACTTTATACCCAACTCTTAATAGTACGCTTTCCTCGGTTTGGAATATTCGTACTCATCTCTTGAGTATGAAATCTCATTCGGACAGCTTTATTCGTGATACTTCTCAAGTTATGATCGAAAAGTTCAACAAGTATTGGGAACATAACAGCTTCTTGCATATAATCGCATGTATCCTCGATCCCCGCTACAAAATGCAATTTATTTCATATTATTATCGCGAAAAAGAAAAATTGCCACCATATTGTCTTGATGAAAAAATGCAAGATATTCGAGTAAAATTTGAAGATTTATATCTTCATATATATCATTTCTCATCAACTAGTGATCATGATAATGGAAACTTTGTTAACACTGAAAATGATACATCAACATTTGAAAACCATGTTGATGATTTCTTTGAATATGCTACAAAACAAATCTGGATTAGCAAAAATAATCCACTTTCCGAAGTGAAGCAATATTTAGATGAACCAATTGCTTCAAAAATATTAACATATTTTGAATGGTGGAAACATAATAAGGATCAGCTTCCCAATTTATTAGCAATGGCCCGAGACTTTTTAGCTGTACCTGCTACAAGCGTCGCATCAGAACAAATGTTTAGCTGTGCAGGTCGAATTATTGAAGATAACCGTACTTTATTAGACCCGGATACAATAACCGTGCTAATGTGCCAAAGAAATTGGCTAGATATGGCGAATAAGTATGGCTAGGATTTATAAATGCTTTTCATTAAGCTTTTACGAATCTTTTAATATTTTTTTTTCTGAGTAAAGTTTTTTTTTGAATTTTTGTAAAAATTTCGGATAAATTTTTTTTTTTGATTTTTATAGAAATTTTAGGTAATTTTTTTTTGATCTATACGAATTTTTGTTGAATAAAGCTAAAATTTTAGTAGGTGTTATATTTTTTGTTCAATCTAAAAAGGTTTTTAATATTCAATTTTAATCTTATTATGATGCGTCATACTTAATTTCACTCGTCTTATATGTAAGTTTTGATAATTATGATCTCATATTGTAATTTGAACCGTAATCGATCGGGTTCTAAAAATTTATATAATTCGTAATTTACACGTAATATAAGGTGTCAGTTAGAAATTAATTGGCTTGGCAACGATTATACAAACTAAAAGGTCTTGGACACTTAATAAAAAATAATAAGAAAAATACCCCCAAAAATTTGCTCTATATATTTTCTTTTTGTATTTAACTTTTTTTTACCTTTTCCCAAATACCCAAATATATATATTTCGCTTTCATTGTGTTTATAAATCTCAATATTTTTATATATACACATAGAACATTTGCATTTTTCTACTTATATACCATAGAATTTCGAGATTTAAACGATATAAATTACTACTTAGCAATTAAAATTCGAAGATTTTTATGTCTTTATTTGCAATAAAATTGTTTATAAGAAGCGCATATATTATAAATGCCGAATAAACTATGAAATTCGATTTTTGGGCAATAGTAATTGAAGCCTGTGGGCAGTCCAAAGGGCACCCGTAAGCCCAATGGGCTGGGTACGGGCATTGAAAACTGAGCCCTAGGGTAAGGGTAGGGCTTAGACAAATGGGCCTGTGTAAAAACGGGTAGAGTTAGGGTACTTCTAGTACCCGGCTCTACCCGGCCCATGCGGAAGCCTAATAAATACAGAAAACACACACAAAAAAAAAAAAACTTACTAAAAAATGATACAAATCCGCCAAAAAATCTCTTTAAAACAATGCAAGTTCACTCAAAGACAAAAACATCAGAAGAACACCTAAAGAAAAAAAGAAATTACTATTGAATATAAGAACGCCAAAAAAAAAAATAAATACAAGAAACATCATGAAGAAAGAAAAAAAACAAAACTTACTAGAAAATGATATAAATTAATAAAGAATTACCAAAAAACGATGCAAAGTCAACGATGAATTACTAGAAAATGATATAAAGTTAACAAAGATTACTAGAAAACAACTGTACTAAGTACACCTAAAACAAAAAAAAAAGTTAGTAGTAAACACAAAAAATATCAAGAAAAAAAAACAAGACTCACTAGAAATGATGAAATTCAATAAAGAATTACCAGAAAAAACAACCAGAAGAGCACCTAAAAACAAGAAGCAAAGTTAGTAATGAGCACAAAAAAATAGAAATACCAAGAAAAAAATAAGTACAAAAAACACTAAGAAAAAAAATAAACACGAGAAACACCAAGAAAAAAACTCACCAGAAAACAATACATATTTGATGAAAAATCACCAGAAAACAAGTTCTACTAAAATCATCTAATACAAGAAAGTTAATAGTGTGCACAAGAAAAAAAAAGCAAAAAGACTTACCAATGAACAATGCAAATTTGAGAGAAATCACCAAAAATTCACTGAAGAACGCTTAAAACAAACCGATGAAAAATCATCAGAAAAGATGCAGGTTCACTAGAAGAGCACCTAAACAAAAAATACCAGAAAAAAATACGAATACAAGAAACACTAAAAAAAATTGAATGCAAGAAAAAAAAACTGCCACAACAGAGAATGATGAAAATTCGAAAAACCGCTAGTAAGTCTACCAGAAAAATGTCTAAAACAAAAAGTATGAATATAAAAGCACCTAAACAAAAGTAAACAAAAAAAACAAAAAAAACAAAAACTTACCAAGAGAGCAACCAAAATTCTACTCTAGAAAGCCAAAAAGAACTCAAAAGAACAATATCAAAGATCCATCTAAAAATAAAAAAAAAATATATGAAAATATAAAAAAAAATACATATTTGCATACCTGATATGTGTTGTCAGGATGGTAGATTGCTAAGGGTGCACAACTGTGCAGATGTACAAAAACATATTCCTATAAAAGAATATATATTTATAATATTTAAAAAATAATAACAGATAAATCATTTACATAATTAGTGATTTGAACCAATTATACTATAATCAGGTAACCGAACCGAACCGAGCAAAACTCAGTTAACCGGTTGAGTAAATTCTTAATCAGTTGACCAGGCACAACCGGTCAAACCAGTACAACCGGTTGATAATCAGTTGCCCGTTGATCTGTATTTAATCAGTCATTTTGTAAAAAAAATCTGCCTGGTATTTGTCGCATTTACGTTGGTTTTTATTGCAACAGAGTTGAAAAGGACGAATGTAAGGTGTCTGAAAATCATCAGAAAGTTTCCAATATATATAATGCTATAGAACATACAATATTGGTGTCTGTTAAAAAAAGGAATTGAAGTTCAAAGGGATGAACGTAAGGCGTTTGGATATTTTCAAAAATTTGCAAATATTGAAAGTTGGTTGTTACTATGCAAAAAGAATTTGAGTTTAAAAGGACAAAAGTAAGTAGTTGAATATTTTCAAAATTTGCAACTATTGCTGATTATGATGATTATTTAACGTAGGTGTATGCTATCAGGATGGAATCAGTGTCAAAAAGGAGGAATGCAAGACTTCAAACTTTATAAAAGATCTGAAGACTTGGAAATCACTTGTAGAATGATTATTGGTATCAATTCGGAGTAGGAGCTGAAAAAAATAACAACAATGCAGTCAAATAGTATAAAAAATCTTCTAATTGTTTGATTAGAGTAAAAAAGTTGGCATCAGGTAATTTTTTTTATTAATTTATCGCTCTTTTCAACTTAGTTGGATCAACAATCATCGTAATTTTTTTGAGTTCTGTGAGTCCATGAATACAATGTAGATAGCCCCTTATGAGTTTCGTGATTTTTGAAACTTATTTAGTGACAAAAGGGAAATATATGAGTGACTACCATACTGTAATCACAGACTCAAAAATTACAAATGAATATCAATCAGACTAAATTGAAAAGAGCGATAATTCTTATTACTGTATTAATAAGAATTCTATTTACTATGATGAATTTAGAAATATTGAAATAATAGAAAAAGATGGATTCATGACTAGTAATTGTAGTCAATATAAATTTATCGACTCAACTAAGCTGATATTTAACAATCGACTAAGACGACTAAGTTGAATTACTGCATATTAAATATATATACCACAAATTCTCTGGTATACATGCTCTATTTCCTATACATACTGTGGTAAATTAAATGAAATTAAACAGTAAATAATTAAGTTGAATACGTAGTAAATGTCATAAATTGAATAACTCATTATATATTTGATCCAATTAACTTTTTTTTCTGGTCATACAGTCCTTTTTTAATGCAGTTGATTTGTTTAACTCGGTTGCCCAGTTGATATTTTTATCCGGTTGACCCGGCTAAACCGGATAACTCAGGTTAACTGAGTTACCCAAAATCATTCTGGTTAACCCGATTAGAATTGGTTGAGCCGGTTCGGTTAACCGATTAGGGATTTGGTACCCGGTTCAAATCACTATACATAATACCAGAATCATATATATATATATATATAAAACTAGTATAGGTTCGTATTATTTCACTAAAAATTACTTTACCGATATAACATTTTATTATTAAATACTCACTAACAAGTTCATTTTTACTGATAGTTTGTTTTACCGAAGTTCAATCACTGACAAGTTTTTTTTCAAAAAGTATACTAACTTTAGTTCTAATTTTACCTAATTCTATTCTGATTCTAACGACAATGACCAGAATTACTTTGTTAGTGAAATAAGCTTCAGTGAAATAAACTGTCAGTAAAATAAACTTGTTTGTAAATAATTGTTAGTAAAATGTTATATCAATAAAGTTAGTATTTCACAAAACTGAACCAATACCCGAACTCGAACCCAAACCCACTCGTTTGGGTCAATTTCAGTTTTACGATTTTTAAACTGATTGATTCCGGGTTTTAGATTTGGGTACCTGATTAACTCGTGTAAATCCGCATATATTAATCACATTTAGAAATTCAAGAAATTCTTTGGACTTCTATTTCGCCCATTTTTTCATATATATATACACATATATTTTTTTTTCTTTTTAAAACATGTCGTATAAGCATACTTACCTACCCCTTCAAATTAATGTTTTATACATATAAGCTTTCCCTAGTTTTTTTTTTTTTAAAAAAGCACAAATACATATTCCCCCTTTAGCATGGCAAGCATTACAAATTTCATAGTCAATATCTATATAGACAACCCTTTCGTATTAGACAATAATAACTATATGGATAATAATTCTCTTATTGAAGCAGAAAGTTCTCATAAAAATTCTCACATTAACGAATCTGATAACCTAGAAACTAGTGACTCCTCACAAGCAGAATCAGTTGTTGGCAATAGGTCTTCTTTATGTCCTAAATCATTTGTATGGAAATATTTTAAGAAGAAGAAAAATAGTCCTTTTGCAAAGTGTAATTTTTGTTACCCTAAAAAACTAATTAAATGTGTTGATAGTTCAACATCAATCAAGCCTTAGCGCCTTACATAAAGAAAAGGTGCCTGGATTAAATAACAAAGAATCAAATATCTCTGTTGTGGATTTGTTAAAAAACAATCAATCTGCTAACAATTGCCCTTGTGAACCATTTGATATAAAAGATTTAAGACTCTTATCATATGTTGGATTGTTAAACATAATCGACTATTTAATATTATTGAAGATAACGGTCTTAGAGAAATATTCAAATATTTAGAACCTAAGCCAACCGCACCTTCTGCAGACTTGGTAAAATGGCATATTATGGTTGATTTTGAGGAAGAATGTAAGAACCTTCAAAAAAGGTTACAAGAAATCCCTAGAAAACTGTCTATTACTACCTATATATGGACGATGGATACAAATGATAAATTGTTTATAGCAGTTACTCTTCAATATGTAGATAAATCTTGGTAATTAAAGAGTATTCTCTTAGACTTTATAAATATGGATGGATCACATAGAGGTTCTGAAATTGCCAAAATTATAGAAGACTGCCTTTAATCAATGAACATTATATCAAAACTAGTGATGCTACCGAAATTGATTTTTGAAAAAGGCCTATTTCGTCTTCATTAGAAAGCATTAAAATTTTTTATAAGGAAGAGCAAATAAAATTTATATAGATAAGTTCCTTATAATTTCGTCTATTCAAAAAAAGTATCAAATAATTTCGTCTTTTAAGTAAAATAGGTCAAAAACCATTTCGTCTTCAAATTTTAATTTCGGATTTTAGAATCCGAAATGCTTTCGTCCTCATGTATAATCAAAACTAATGGCAATCACACATAACAATGTATCTCCTAATATCAAATTTGTGCGAGATTTCTCCAATTTCATGATACAGCTTGGTTTTCAATTCGATAACAAACAACTATCCATAAGGTGCTTTGGTCACGTTTTAAACCTTGCTGTATATAGTTTGCTAAATTTTGCAGGAAAATGAACTTAAAAAATTACGGGAGTTGATCAAAAGTATTTGAGAGTCACGATTACATCGTAAAAAGTTAAAAACCACCTGTTTAATTAATAGAATACACCTTATGAAACCAATTCTTGATATCATTACTCAATGGAACTCTACATATAGCATGTGTGAATGAGCGATAACTTTAAGAACTATACTAGATGCCGTGGCCCTTACAAAAGCAGATTTTGCGCTAGTATATTTTAACAGAAAAGGAATAGGAAAAAATAATGCTTCTTGTTTAGATTTTTAAATCATTTAAAGATGCAGTGACCATTATGTCAGCATCAGAATACCCGACTTTAACTATGGTTGTTCCTTTATATTATATGCTTTTTAAATCCTTAAAAGAGGTTAAAAGAAATAATAGCATACCATATTGGCTAATTTAAGGTTGTAAAGCTGCAGAAAAAAAGCTTACAAATTATTGTGAGAAAACAAGTGTGTTGTTTCTTTCGTCTATAGTATTAGATCCACAACTTAAGTTTCAATATTTTGAATTACTTAACTAGCCATTGCAACTTATTAATAAAATTAAAGATATTACAGTGCAGGATCCCTTAAATCAACAAGTGAAATTGATAATTTTTAAGGGTAGGGTGAACATAGATCATTTTTCATATGATCTATGTGGTATATTAGAATTTTATATAGTAAATAAAAAAATGCTTCTGATAAATTTTTTTAAGATCTTGACCAATTTGTATAAAATTTATATAATAGGTAGTTTTAAATAGTTTGTTTATAATTATAAAGTTGCGCAATATCCATTGCATTAAAAAAAATCAACTTTACATATAATTAAATTTTTGTAGGACGCCATATGATTTTTGTAGGTTGTACAAAGAATGATTGGTCAGATCATATGATGTTTACATGTAAATCATATGATATCATATAAATTGGGTACACAAAGTTGATCTACAATCGATTTTATATGAAATTGGAAATTTGTACACCCTATTCTTAAACCGTTATAAAAAAATAACTAGTATAGCTAGAACAATTTTTCTTTTTATAGAAATATAGAGAAAAACTTTAAGAATAAAGCTATAGAATTTGTTTTTTTTTTTTTTTTTTTTTTTTGGTGTCAAAGTACCCACTTTGGGGATTGGCTTTTATTCAAGATATATTAGACCTTGCACCCTATATGGAGAGAAAGCTGACATTCGTACATTGACGAGAGTACAACTAGCCTCACCTGCAACTTTTGGTTGCCTATTTAAGTAGCCACCCAAAGGTTCTACTCTAGCTGCCATACCTGCAACCCACATACTGGCATTGCCTATTTAAACCCTCTGATCTTCTGCCTTCTGCCGGTCCATCTTGCATCACCGGCACAGCCACTAGCTACTAAACCTGGAGTTCGTACCAGATACTAACCACACCCTTAGGACTAGTTTATCCTCAGTGGGAAACTTAGTAGAGTGTTTTCCCATCCCACACAGGTATCAACTACTCTTCAGTAGCAATAGGGGTTACCCCTATCATTACCTACTTCTGCTCTTGTAAAGTTCACATGACCTAGTACCGCCCCGTTCCTCTTTCAGTTTTTTTTCCCCAGAACTTTCCTTCCCCCGGTTGCTTTCTTACTTCCAATCCGAAGACCCGGAAGGGTTGGTCTGCCCTGGTGAACCCAGGGGCTCCCAACCCCTGGTACATGATTTCATAATACATGTCCTTTTCCTCCGGTGTGACCTCCGACGGTCCAGTTGGTAGGGTCCACCATAAACCCTTTGATCGTAAGTCCACTTCCGGTCAGTCCGAACCGGTCAGTTCTCGTCTGATTCTTGTTTAGGCACTATCGAAAGTCAGCTACCTCTTTACTCGGTCTTGCCAAGTATGGTTTCCTGTTGTCCTACGGTTCTGTGCATAACACAGCGCCTGCGCTCCCCAGAATCTATGCGCCCAAGTTTTGTGCGTAACACAATATCAGAGCTCCCAATACGAGTTGGTATAACCTAGAAAACAAATTTGTACATCCGAGCTCAGAGTTCAGGTTACCATAACGCAAGTAAATTTTTTCAAAATCGTCTCTAGTGGGATTTGAACTCTGTACCTTTTGTTACAACTACTTGGGGGGTAACAACAATCCAACTACACTATGTCGCCACACCTCTAGAATTTGTTTTTTAATTTATTAAGTTTAAAGATGGTGATATATATTACGTAATATAATTTTACTATACCCTCTACCCCTCTCCCCCCTACATAAGAGAAATTTGATTGGCTATTACGAACTTCTATATTTAATGTAAGATTTTAGAGACCCCCTTCTCTCCTAAAATATTACGTAATATCTGTCACCACCCTAACTACTTTTATAAAGGTTTAAAGTTAACTATTTTTATTAATAAACATAAAATTTGGCCACTATAATTTTGGCCAGAATTACTATAATGCCGACTAGAATTAGCAGAATTATAAAAAAATTTTTAAAAAAATTTTTAAAAAAGCTAAATTTTTTTTTATATAGTGCGCCAAGTCACTTCACATCAAATGCGCCAAATTTGTGTATATAAATGCTTTTTAGCCAATCAGAATATGTTATATACTAATTCTGATTAAATAAAAAAAATAAAAAAAATTTTGTAATTTTTTTATAGAACCCCGAACAATCTATGTGAGGTTATATTTGAGCATCATAGTAAAAATTTTTTTGGTTAGCAGTTTTGTTTTGGTAATATAAGCTATACCGTATTCCTCCGAAAATAAGCACCCCTTTTTTGCTATAAGGTTGCTTATTTTCGGGTACTTCAGTAAAATAAAAAATACCTGTACAAAAAACCAATTTTTTGTTCGCCCTTGTTCATCGTAACAATCACATGATCGTCTCCCGTGATTTCTCTTGTCAAGACAATCATTTGATTGTCTTTGCATTACCCTTTTTTCTCTCGTAACCAAGATCTTGAATGAACTTTCTAGAAATAGATTATCGTTATGCATCTAACCAAATCTTGTACATACGTTAGAGAAAAAAATCAAACAAAAATTTCGTGACATATCAAACCTTAACCTTGAACTTAATGAAGAGAAAAAAGCAGTTTGTAAAATCGCAAGCACTGATTTTTAAAGTTTAAAAAAAAAAAAAAA
>QKWP01000183.1:123550-154274 GCA_003550325.1 Gigaspora rosea | reverse complement strand
CTCCCTTTTACCCCTCTCTCCCTTTTACTCCTCTCTTTTTTTTACCTGCCGGGTTATTATTATAGCCCAATTTTTCATTAGCACATTTCAAATATAATATTTATAAAAATTACCCCATTACCATTCTTTCAAATATACTCATTTTACCCATTACCCATTTTCAAATATAACCTTTTTCTCCAATACCTACTTTTCAAATATAACCTTTTTTAAAAAACGGCTCTCCATTAGCTATTTTTCAACTATGATCTCACATAGATTGTTCGGGGTCCTTTTTTTATATTAAATACCAAAATTTTGAAAACATAATAGCTTTAAATACATACTGTATAACTTTATAAACTTTTTTAAATATTCTAACCAATAATTTGGATAGTACTAATAAAAATCAATAGTTTTTATCAGTTACATTTTTAAAAAATATTTAAAACTTAAGATTTATAGATTTATTAAAATATATATGATTTTTGATGAGAAGTGACTTGGCGCACCATACTATATTTTTGTTTTTTTTTTCTATTCGCAAAATTTTCTGCAATTTTATTGGCTCCAATCCAATTCAACCCAATTTCTGACCCAACCCAAAATTTGGCCGCATATATAGGACGAGTTGATTTAAAGGTTCCTGCACTGTATTAAAAACAAATATACAAATGAGTATACACCTTTTTCTGATCCAAACGCATCATGCGAAACCACTACACAATCTACAATTATGACCTGAATTTACAAATGAACATGTATAAATTGACAAAATGAATTAGATGCATACTTGAGTACACCATACATAAATTCAAATGTTGATATATTAGAATGGTGGCGGACAAATGAAACAAGTTATTCGAATCTGGCAAAATTTGCGTGAGATTGCCTTTTGATTTCTGTGACGAGTATTCTGAGCAAAGAGGTATTTAGCATTAGTGGAGATATGATAACCAATAAATGAAATTGGTTATCTGAGAAAATGGTAAGGTTAGCAATGTGCCTAAGATCATAGTGAAGAAGATATCAAGATAAGCAAAATGAGCAAGATTAAGTTGGCTTGTATGATTGAACATTTTATTCTTGATTTTTTTTTTTTTTTTTTTTGATTTTTTAGTTCTTTTTTTTTTTAATTCGTATATTTGCTTAATTCAGCTATTATTGCCAACAAACAATTCTTAATTTTTTTAGTTGCTAAATAAGACCGAGTTTTGTTCTGATTTCAACTACTTTATTATTTTTTCTTTGGCCTTGGCCATATTTTAATAATCTTTGTTCGATTAACTTTCAGCTACTTTTTTTTTTTTGACTTTCAATTTTTTTTTTTTTTGCATATATAATTATAACTGGTTAACAAAAATCTGCATATGAAATTCAATTGGTGTTTTTACTAACTTGGAATTGATATTGAAATTGATTAATGCAAAGCATTATAGCAAATATTATTAAAGCCCAGGGAACTAAAATCAAAATAGATGAACATAAAATATTCTATTATTTTCGCAATTTTATTGGCTTTAATTATATCTTTTTTTATTTTTCGCTTTGGCATTTGAAAATTTGGTATAAGTAATAAAGATTTATAAGACTTGAGCTTTATTATAATTTTGATTGGGTATATAAAATCGTATTTTCGTAGAATTTTGATCTACAATAATTGGGTCCCGGTTCAGATTCAGGTTTTGATAATATAGTTCCAAGCCTGAGAACTAAATCGAACCGAATTTTCGATTTGAGCCTGGTTTTGCACAAAACCCAAACTGAACTGGACTGTGCGGAACACTAATAAAGTAATTGTCAATTAATTGATTGCCACTCTACCAATATTGTCAGTTATGTAGATTTTTAATTTTGTGGTTCTTTTTTTATTACTAATCGATTTTTTTGTTTGTTAGTACCTTTACTAGTATAATCAGTGGAATTTTGACTTTTGTTACTTTGATTTGTAGAGTAGTTAAATTCAAGATAGTAAAGTAAATAAAACCAAATATAGCATAGTAGTTAGAACTAAATAAAGTATAGTAATTAAAGAACTAAACATAGTACAGTAGTTAGATTCAGGATATTAGAACTGAATGTAGCATAGTAGTTACCGGTAAATTCAGGATATTAGAACTAGATATAGCATTACAATTATATTCAGCATATTAAAACTGAATATAGCATAGTAGCTAGAACTACACTTAGTATAGTTTAGAGTTAGAACATTGGCTGAATGTAGCTTAGCATGATAGTTCAATTTGGGATATTAGCTGAACATGGTATTGTAGTTAGGTTTAGGATGTTAAAACTAGACATAGTATAATAGTTAAATTTGTGGTGATAAACATAATAGTTAAATTAAATTCAGAGTATAGCATAATAGTTAGATTTGGGATATATAGTAGTTAGATTTGTATTGGATTTTGAATATAATATAGTAGTTTGATTTAGAACATTAAATTCTAATATATATAGTATAATTGGTAAATTGTTGAATATACATAGTATAATAGTAACTATTTATTAAAAAATAATAAATTTTATTTATTATTCAAATAACTTATTTTTTATTTCTACTCAAGTAACTTATTTTAAATACTTGGTTATTAAAAATTTTTTATTGTTATTATTATACTGTTATACTTATAAACAAAGTAAATTACAGAATTAAATAGAAATAACAACAAGTCTGATATTTGTACAAACTTAATTAAATTGATTAAAAAGTCATTTAGCTAATTTTTGTTAGGGTTCTGGATTTAATAGTTAATAGTTACTTTTAATCTTATTGGTTCTATATATGCGGGCCAACTGGCTGCGTTGGGCTTAAATAAAGCCCAGTTAGTTTGACCCAAATTTGGCTTATCTAGGTATAACTGGGCTTTGGTTCAGATCAGATTTGAACATATGGGCTGATTTTGTTTTTTGGGCCTTTTTTTACATATATGTAAATCATTTTTTAGGGGTTATTTTGTAATCAAAAATCACCTGATTGGCTATTACATTTTAAAATCATAATAAACAAAATTTTTATATATGAATTATCGCTTCTAACCAATTGTCCGTCCCTGGAACCTATCAAAAAAAAGTAAAGGTAATGTTAATTGTGAAAAGTATGCTTAATTTATATATATTTTCCAATATAATAGTTTTTTTACTTGTATTTTGTTTATAGAACGTATTTTAAATAGATGTGGCTTTGTAAAATAGATCTATTCGAATTTAATACAGAAAAGCACATGAAACATGTATCTTAGCTTATTAATATGCCATCTGAGGACCAATTGGTTCTTACAACAATTTAAATATTGGGCTGGGCTGAAAATAGAAGGTTACTAGACTTAGCTCCTGAAAATATATATAACTAGATGCTCTGTTTATCTTGATATAATACAGCATTTTGAAGTACTGTAGCTATCTCTAATCTGATTCACATAGCAAACAAGGTTTGTATCAATATATTATAGCTATTGTATGGATATATGAGTGTAATTAATTATATACAGGTTTAATTGTAGTTATCATATGGGTCTACGTAACAACCCGTATATCACTATTACTTTCACTTGTTCGAAAACTTTATCTTAATCATTCCAACTTTATTTTTTTTTCTTTTTAAATATCAAGTAACAATTCCAATGCTTATATTTGTTGCAACTATGAAAAAAAATCTTCACAACAACTTTTAGATCAGTTTTAATAAAAAATATATATAGAATCAATTCAATGAACTATTTTATATAAACATATTTATTTTTTTGAAACTTTTAAACAACTTTACAAGAAAAAACAAATAGTTTCGAATTTGAATTCAAGATTATAAGAACTTTAAAAATAGTTCTTAACCCTATTTATTTTTCGTCCAACAATTAAAAAATTTTAAAAATCTTCCAGTTGATAATTTTAAAAATTATCAAATATAGTCTTCGCCAGCTATGAAAATTTTGAAATAATCTAACTGAATATAGTCTTCGCACGAATATAAAAACTTTAAAAATCGTTCGACCATATAGTCTTCACCTAACGAAAAAATTTTAAATAGGCTAAATAAAGTTTTATACTTATATAAAATTTAACAACTCTAATTATATTACTTCAAAAAGCATAATATTGAGCACTTGAAATAATGCTGATTTCAAATAAGCATAATGAAAATAATACAAATGATACTCACGAGTTAGGTAGTGATGAATTTTATATTAATGTTATTTGTCTTTGTTCTTGTAATTAGGAATTATTTATAACTGGCACGTTAGTTAATATTTTGGGTTGAGTAAAGTCCAATAGTTAAATGCAAACCTCTAGAAATATTTAAAATGCAACATACACTCTATATAGCAAGTGCAGAAAATTTTTTTGTAAGTGATTAATGGCTAATTGATCACTATCAGCCACAATCAAGGCTAATTCTTTATTTTTGCGGCTCAGAAAAAAACTGTCTTTTCCGGCACTAGTATCAAGATAGCCATGTTTTTTGTTAGAAATAGGTCAATAAATCCTCAAATATGATTAACCAATTCCGAAGGAGTGTAAAAACTGCCGTTATTAATTTTGGCTTGGTAAGTAAGATGGTTAGCGGCAGTGTTAAAGATTTGATGTTCCCAGTGTTCCTAGGAACATTTAAAAAAATTTAGGAACACTGAATTTAGAATTTATGTTCCCTATTAGGAACAAAGTGGGAACATAAAAGTTATAATTTGTGTTCCCTATTTTTTTGCATAAGAGAGGAGAGAGAGAGAGAGAGAGAGATGAGAGAGAGAGAAAAAGAGAGAGAAAGAGAGAGAGAGAGAGGGAGATAGAGAGAGTGAGAGAGAGATTTAGTTATAGGAACATTAAAAAATTTTTGGAAACATAAATTTAATATTTTATGTTCCCAAAAAACAAAAAAAACTTTTCAAATCTTTTTCACTGATTGGCGGTGGTTAGGTTAAGTAGTTTAGTCATATATATTTATTGCACGGGTCTTATGTGACAACCTGTGCTTTTTTTATTAACTTATTGGCATGGGATTGTTACGTCAGACACCGTGCAATAAAATAGTTATTATATGGGTGTTGAATAACCCGTTACATACATGGGTTCATATTTAAATCACATGCCTTCAGCATGGAATATGAACCCATATGTACTGGGTTATTCACTACAACCCATATAATAACTATAAATTATTTTATACTTTTTAATCTAGCTGCTATATCCTTTTTATTATCTAGCTGCTAGATATTATTTATAAACCCTGCTAAAAAACTGATACTTATAACCTTTCATTAGCAATAAATCAGCTATTAAATTCAGCTAAATTACCTTCAAAGGACTTTTGCTAATATCTGTATTGATAACTTTGTTAGTTGCAACCACTTTTATTTTAACTCCCTCGGTCAGTGCTTCGCCCTTTCCTCACCCCCTTATTTTTATTATTGGCCGGAGCGTAGCGACGATTAGTTAGTGTCTATGCAAGTGATACAAAAGTTACGTTTTTGATGCTTTTTGCCCCAAAAACGTATCTTTTCTGATGCATCTTTGTACATCTTATAGAAATTTTATCAAAAGTGCAACTTTGAAATTTTTTGTCTGTCCCCACGCGTGTCGCTTAATTAAAAAGTAAAAAAAAAAAAGTCAAATAAAAAACAAACCTATCGTACGTAGAGTTACTTTTAAAGCAGTATAACGATAAAACCTGTTTTTTTATTAAAAACTTGCTTTATTATTAATTACATTTGTGCAACTACATTAAACTTCAAGTACTTCCTTTATATTACTCGTTTTTCTTAATCTAACCCGTAACGCTTTAAACTCTCAAACACTGTCTCCAGGTACAGATTGAGTTAGCTAGGGTTTTTTGCTTGTATCCCAGTACGTAATGCAATGAACTCTCGTAACAAGCCGCTTTAAAAAGACCCGAACCCAGATCTCACACTATAACGCTAATTCTAAATTCCTATTTTAGGCTCATTTGACCTTGCCAGAGTTTGACTCTTCTAATATGGTAACCTTTTATTTTATTTTTTTGATTCGAGTTAAACATTAACGCGTAAATTTATTTATTTATAGACCATTGACCAAATATTTTATATCTATTTCAAGCTTGCCGGCAAGTTAATGCAGGAAAAGACTGATGCAGTGCGAACATTGTACCTTCATAAATGAAGTAAGCATAAGTGTTGAATACCCTTAATATGACTTACAATTCATGGCTCATTCTTTTTGTCTTTAAGGGCTTGAATCTGACGTGTACAATGTGCTTTTTAACAAGGACAGATGTTAAAGATTTACCAGTTCAGGTACTGCTATATTTCAAATCACATTAATTGGTATACATGTCATGTTTAATTTGCGATGACGCGTTTATAATATCAATAGGGAATGGAGAGCCAATCCAGATTAATAGATCCCGTACGATTTGGCATCTTCATCTGGTTGGCAGAAGTATTGTAGTTTTTTCAGGACTAGGCAAGCCAGCCCTAATGGGAGGAATAAAATTGAAATCGGGCCAAATTTCTTATCAAGTAATTAATTTAGCCCAACTAGAAACGGACGAGAAAATAACTAGTATAGTGAAAAGGTATAGTGAATCAATTGCTAACTTGAAGAAATTATTATATTTTAAATTATTAATAGATACCAAGTACTAATTCACTGTGAGCAAATGTAATGAAGATTTAATGTAGAAGTGAAATTAATTATATGATGAGAAGGTATAATGAATCAATCACTAACTTGGAGAAATTATTATTTTAAATTATTAAATAGATACCATGCTGCGAGCAAGTATGAAGATTTAACTAGATTGCTAGAAATTGAACCAAATAATACATAGAAGTAAAATAGCATAATGATTAGATTTAGGTGTAACATTATAATTAGATTCAAAACATAGCACCGATAATTGGATTTGGCATATAGCACAATGATAGTTAGATTCGAGTATAGCACAATAGTTAAATTTAGGTATAGTACAATAGTTAGATTTAAATATAGTACAATAGTTATATTATAATAGTTAGGCTTAGAATGCAATACAATAGTTGATTTGTGACATAGCATAGTAGTTAGATTTGGGTATAGGCACAATAGTTCGTGATGTAACATAATAATTGGATTTAGGTATAAACATGATAGTTAAATTGATATAGTAGCATAATAGTTAAATCGATATAGTAAATATAAATATAGTAAGTTAAATATTAAAAATTAATTTAATTAAATAAAAGAATAATTTTAAAAAAAAAGTAATACGGTAACTTAAAAAAATAATACTAGTTTAAAATTAAATATATTGTTATATTAAAAAAATCAATTAGTTTTATTTAAAACTGTAAAAACTTAAATTTTAAAATATTTTTGCTCCGGCCTCACAATGCTACGCATTAGCCTAGTTTATGTAGTATTTGCGTACGCAAAAGGTGAAAAGCATGTTGTTTATTATTTTTTACTTATTAAAATAAGTAAAGGGCAGAAATAGAATAAAACATCAGCATAATTCAACCCTCGCCTCTGCTTCAGAACTATAAAATTATAATGTAGTAGATACTATCCCCTTGTGGTTTCATTTTCTAAGGCTTGGTTTATTGAATAAGTATGAACAATCAGACCAATTTCTTTTTCAGTTTTTCCCTCAATGGGAGTAGCAGTAAAACCTAAAAAAAAGGCTTGTGGGAAAACTTGACGCATCACCCAAACTCAACTTTTCTTATTTTCTACATCTTACTTTTAAGAAACTTTAAATTAGTGATCGATAAATATAAATAAAAATAATTAGTTATATACATAAAATACGTACATTTTACAAACTTTTTTCAAGTACAATCAGTTCCTAACTAAACTTATATATCTAGAACAACGTTTGTTTTTAGCTAGGTAAATATAGCAAAATATAATATTCTTAAAAAGTATCTTAAAGCGTGTAAATACATTACCTAGAAGATGTTCGATTCATGAAAGCCCAATAGACGATTGATTTAAGCAAACTAACTAAATTAATATCTAACCATAAGTCACTAGTAAAACTTAAACCTATTATAAACTTTCTTGGAGTTATTGAAACTATTGTTGAGTATAAATACAAAAACAATAGTGAAGCCTATTCTTATATACTTTAAGATCGTTGTCATGTATAGTACTGCAAATAATCTTGTATTACTAAGGTCTTAAATTCTAAGTGTATTATCCCTTAAACTGTAATCCAGGCAAATTTGCCTGGATTTTTTTAGAAATATTACATTTTTTTAAATAAAATAAAAATTTATTAAGCATATGGGGTATACTTTATTTATAGAATATTTTCTTTAAAAGATATTTTATAAACTTTATTATGAAAATTTTTTAAAATTATTAATAAACTTTAAAGCAATAAAAGTTTAAAGTTTTTATTTTAAAATTTTTAATATAAAATTTTTCTTTAGGTTTTCTTAAATTTTATATGTTCCCGTCTATAAAAAAATTTTTCACTTCTAATACAAGTCCTAATTTTTACAAGTAAATCACAAAAGTTTCAATAATAAAAGTTGTAATCCTTTTTATAAACTATATCATTCTATTAAATCAGGAAGCTAGAGCTAATATTGATATAGTTCGCCAAGAAAAAGTAGATAATTTTTTTGGATAAAAAATTTTTTAAAATTTGTCTATTTTTAGCTTATTAGCAACTTAAACTTTTTTCTTATAATATAAAATTAAATACTACTATAATATAATCCTTATTTTCAAATATTATCAAAAAAAATTTTAATTAAATATCTTAAGTTTTAAAAAATATAGATCATAAGCATATTTATAGCAATTTTCCAGCCAAATTTGTCTGGATTTGCTTACAGTTTAAGGGATAAATACAGTAATATCGTTTATAAGAGAAGTATTATAATTCTATTGGTTAATCAGGGTGCCAAACGACTGACTGTTGTTATTAATTACCCTATAATTTTTGGGGTACAAACAAAATCAGCTGATATGAGATAATTTTATCGAGCTTATGAAAACCTGGTCTGACCCAGCCTGATCTAGCCCATCTTAGACCCTAGTAAGTAGTTATAATTTTGAAAATTATCACAGATTATAATAGATAGCACCTATTATAATCTGCAAAGATTATACTTTTTAAATATTTGTAAAAATTTTTGGCAAAAAATCTGTAAAAAACTGTAAAAATCTAAATTTTGAAGATCTTTGCAATTGTTTAAACAAGATTCTGTATTTATTTGATAAATTTAAAAATTACTACAGATTATTAATACAGAGAGACCTCTCTAAATGCACCCTCTCTAAATGCACCCTCTCTAAATGCACCCTCTCTAAATGCACACACTATGTAAGATCTCTTTAAATGCATGGTATAGTCTGGTCCCAGCTTATAATAGCACTATATATTTTGCTCTCTATAAATGCACACCCTCTCTAAGTGCACATTTTTGAAATTTTTTACTATGGTCCCGAGGGGGGTGCATTTAGAGAGGTCTCTCTGTATTTCTATTTTTTTGATGTTTGTAAAGAAAAGACAAGAAAAATATAAACTATCTAACTGCAAGTTTCTTATAAACAACTAAGAAATTATTGTTAACAATGGTATAAGTATTATATAAAATATTCTTAAAAACATTTTAATAGCTAAATGAAGTATATAGAGCCTGAAAAAGCTAATTTTCAAGGAATTAGAGTATGACAAGGGCCAAATTAAACAAGAACTACTAGTATTATATAAAATAGTTAAAAAATCAAATTATGATGAAGTATATTTCAAGGTATTAAATATAAAAGATGTAGTACAAATAATTAAAACTTTAATATATATAGTACAAAAAGCTTTTATTAATATATTTAAAAAAGAAAAAGTTATTGAGTTATTGAATAAGAGAAATTAAATTTGGAATAAGCAAAATATTTAAAAAAAAAAAGCCAAATAGACAAGAAATCATTAGATTTGCAGACATAGCTATGAACCAAAACAAGTAGCAAAATAAATATAAAAAACAGATTTTGGCAAAATGGTCAATAACTTTAAACAAGCTTGTATTAACTGTACAACTTACAAGGGTGTGGCAATTTAGAGAAGTTGGTAAGTTGTCACCCCAAGTGGCAGATTTAGGGTTCAAATCCCACTGACGACGCTTTGAAAAAATAGAACTGTATTCCAGTAACTGTTTTCTGTCGATCGGTTGGGTACATTATTTGTAATCCTTGGTTACTATCTTGAATAGGAGCTTTCGGGCAAAGTTGTATCTTATAACACAGACAAATCCAAGGAACCGGGGAAACAGAAACCCATTTGGCAAGACCCGAGTAAGGAGGTAGCAAAGATCTTTGACGGTGCTACCAAAACCGGAATATTGAAGAACCGGACGTTGATCTCAGGGACAAGGTTGGTATTCTTTAATGCCTCATTCGTCTGCCTACCTTAACGTTTTTACTTGCACTTTCTTTGGGCCGCCGAATTGGGTACCGGAGGAAAAGGACCTATGTTATAGAAGTAGGTACCAGGTGGAAAAAAACCATAATAGCACCTAACGCCGGGTAAATCAACCCTTCTGGGCCAACTGGATTGGAAGTCTGAGAAAACAGTGAAGTACTGGTAAGAAAGTGATGGTAGATACTGGGGTTGGAGCGATCCTTATAAGGGCAGAAGTAGGTAATAGTAGCGGTTGGATATCCTTTAACTGCAAGTTGTTCGGCTCGGTGAATACGTAAGTTACTGAAGAGTAGGTGAATACCTGGTAGAACAGGTACCGCTCTACCAAGTTTCCTGTTGAGGATAAGCCGGATTGTACCTTTGAGTATAAGAAGGAGTCCTAAGAAATCTTACGAAAAGAGACCCAGATGGCTGGACTGACCGCATAAGTAACGCAAACATCCAGTGAATCAGTTGAAAGTCTAGGTAAGAAACTGAAGATCAGAGAGTTTAAATAGGCAATTCCCATAGTTGGGTTGCAGGTATGGCATCTAGCGTGGAACCTTTGGGCAGACCGCTTAAATTAGACACCAAAAGTGTACGTGTAGCTAGTTGTACTCTCATCCATGTAGAATCCAGATGCATAAACCGAATAAAGTATATGCTCCAAAACAGGTACTTTAAAATCGAAAAAACTATACAAATTACTAGTTTCATTTTATTATTAACATGATAAATTAAATATTAATTAAAAAATAAGTATTAATGCACTATGTTATACCTGTTGCAAAGACTCGGAAAAATTTGGAAATAAATTTTTTCAAATTTTTTCAAATTTTTGGCCTAAATCTTGATATTTCCAAATTTTTGTGTTTTAGCAAATTTTTGGCGATTTTTGGAAACATGTGATCTCTGGCCAATAAAAATGGGACAATAAAAAGTTTGGAAATAAATTTTTAATAAAATTGAAATATTCGGGAACCCAGAAAATTGTGGGCCCAAAATTTTAGATAAAGTCTGGTCGGAAGATTTAGGAATTGTGGTACGTGTCTGTCGGAAAGTTTCGGAATTGAAATAAAATTTTTCATTTGTCCCGGTTATGCAAAAATTGGGATATTTGATTGGTCAACAGTGCTTTTCTGACGAAAAATAATCCAAATATTTCCAAATATTCAACTTTTTTATCCAAATTTTATCCAAATATTTACCGTTATCCAAATAAATTTTTGCGATTTGATATCCAAATTTTTCCGAATCCCTGACCTGTTGTAATACATATAATCAATTGTATGTATAGTCTTCTAGATAACAAATATTAGTATAACAATTATGCTTGGGTACTAGTTAAGCAAGCTAGGTATTGGACTATTAGAATAATTAGATAGTTTTTGTAATATGTATATATATACATAAGAACGAAAGCATTTCGGGTTCTAAAACCTAAAATTAAAATTTGAAGATGAAATTGTTTTCGACCTATTTTACTTGAAAGACGAAATTATTTGATACTTTTTTTGAATAGACGAAATAATAAGGAACATATCTATATAAATTTTATTTGCTCTTCCTTATAAAAAATTTTAATTTTCTCTAATGAAGACGAAATAGGCCTTTTTCAAAAATCAATTTCGGTGGCATCACTATGTATATAGTACAAAAACAACTAATAAAAATCGAAAATTTTGTTAAAGAAAAAAAATTGTTTTTTTTTTAAGTTTGGAATTTTAGTTTGTTTGGCAAGTATATATCTGGTTATATATTGTTATAATTGAATTTAATTGGCTAATATAAATCTGGTAAAGGTAGGTAGTATAGTCTCTTAGTAAACAGAAATCTGTTTTTTCTCTAAAGTTATATGGTATATACTACTATATATGGTATAGCCAAATCTACTTCTCTAATTGTACAGATTATAAAGTTCTCTTTAAATATATGGTATAGTTTTATAAGAGCCCATATAATTTGCTTTTTATTTTTTTTTTATAGTTTCCAAGAAGGTGCACTTAAAAGGTCTAGATCAGATTGATTGAATTATAAACCCCTTACTCCTCTAAAATTTGTTTTTTTCCTTAGTTATTATACAGTTAATACCGTATGATATTAATTTTATTATTAAACTGGAATAGATAATACAAAAAATTTTATTTCTTTGAACATTCAAACTTCACATACTGTAAAGCTATATAGATGTAGCAACTGTATAAGATTCACCTCTCATACAGGAAAATCCCCAAATTCCTGGTCGGAATGCATCGGAATTGGTTGGCAGTGCCGGGAATGATCGATTTAGCCCAGGATCACTAAATATTTTACTAATAAATTGTAGCCGTTCATTAAGTGAAAAATGCCCAGCTGATAATTTTGCTATAGAACTAGGGATAAAAGTCGACCTAAATCCGACCAGAAAAATAAACATTAATAGTTTATATTAGCCAATCAAAATTCCTGCCGATCAGCCAATAAAAACGGTGCATGACGAAACAACCACAATTCGGCATAAATATCTGGTTTGTTGAAAGCAGCATAGCGGAAGTTTGTTTTGATTGGCTGTTATTAGGATAAATATGATTGGTGACGATCTTTTTTTTATATAGTCAATTGTAATTTTTAAAGTACTTTTAATAGTAAAAATCGTCGTGTCATATGAAACTTTTTTTTTGTAATACAAAACGTAAAAACCAACTTTAGTCGTTGGTAGTTTACCTTCAAACTTATTGTTTTTTAACCTGAGATGCAATAAGATGCAATAGTTCCAAAAACTAGATGAGAGGTGAATATTTTGAAAGGTCGGAAGGTAGTTCGGCGGTCTAAACACCTGGTGAGTTGAAATTGAAAGACTCTGTTTCAACTAGTTTGTTTGTGTTTTTTTACGAAAAGTATAATTTTGAACTATTATTCTAAACCGTATTTTAATATTTTTGATTATATAATTTATTTAGTACAAGTATAGTTTGTGAATATGACGTTTATAACACAATAAGTGATAGTAATAGTAGTGTTAGGAATGGTCGCGTACGCGTTATTTAGTAGACGTTTATATGTATTCATTGTGAAAAAAATAACAAAACCCTTGTAAAATTCAAATTAAAGTTGTTAATACAAAACTGAATTAGTATATTGTAAATTTATAATATGTCTTTAGAGTGTATTGACAAATTTTTTAAAAGTTCGAGAGTTATAAAATTTTTGTCCGGTACTCTATCCGGAGCATGATCGACATTTTTTCCGGGGTATCTTAACAACCAATCAAAACGAACTTCTGTTATGCTGTTGAAAGCCGCAAACACAGGTTTTTTTTTAAAAAAAAAACTTGTATTTTTTTTTCTCTTTTTTGAGATTGGAATCGCTAAGCAATCTTACAATGGCAACGCCTAGTAAACGTAAGTTTTTGTGTTTTTTTAAAGAAAAAAAAAACCTTTAAAAATCAAATTTATTTGTATCAACGCTGACGTTTTCAAATATTTGCCAGTCTATATAGGACACCTTTCGACAAGAACAGAGAAAAGAGACTTAGAAGAGCTGGTATATATCGTTTTTTAATCTTCTATTAGTATGGCTTTTTATTATTTATCAGATTCATTTCTAAATAATTCTATATTGTATATTATATAGTTTGAACGATATGGAAAAGTATTAAGTGTAGACGTAAAACCTATGGGATATGCATTTGTTGAGTTTGAGGTTAATAATGAGTATTATTAATGACATCTGTATCAGGAAGCTTGGTATGTGTTTGGCTTATCAAGTTCACTTTAAACAACTAATTGTTAAAACGTGTCGCTCTTGCACGTGGAAACCTGGGATTATAGGATCCACGCGATGCTGATGATGCTGTAAAATCGCTCAATGGATATGAGTTAGATGGGGCTCGAATTGCTGTAGAGTGGTCCCGTCGATCTGGTGGTCCCGGAAGCGGATGTTTCTTATGTGGTGGACAAGGCCATTGGGCTAGGGAATGTCCAGATGCTAGAGAAAAGGGTATGGATGTTAGGAGTGGTCGCTGCTTTCGATGTGGTGAATTAGGTCATTTGGCTAAATATTGCAGGTGAATTTCTATAGCAGACAGTATTTAAGGATAAATGTTTTCATCAAGCATTTACGATTGCTTAAAACTGACATCTATAAACCATTTTGTAGAGGTGGTGGTGATTATGATCGTAGAGCTCCATCCCCTCGTTATCGGGGTCGTTCTCCATATTATGGAGGTCGTGGCGGTGGTTATTACGATGATTACGATCGTTATCGTCGAATCTCCAGGTCTCCACCCGCGTATGGTGGTTCAGGTAGTGGCTCTTATGGTCCGCCAAGAAATCGTTCAAGGAGTCCCGTCTATAGACGAAGCCAAAGCCCTTATGGATATAATGATTATAGAAGAAGTCCAAGTCCTTATGGGTATGTTTTAGGACGGTGACTTTTTTTCCTGGGATTATCTACATTCCGGTTTATTGCACTAGTTGCTATGTGTTCGTTGATCTCTGCCAGAAATGTTTCTGGATCACTGGAAAGCGTACTCATTAAGAACATGAGGAATGCTTGGATTATTTGTGGGCAAGGGCTCAACGTATATTTTTTTTTTCTTTTGGAGGTTCCTAAGTTTGTGAGGAGAGATGTTGGGTATGTGAGGGCTTGAATATTTTCGCAACTCACAAAATTTTTTTTTTCTTTTTTCCCGCTCTTTGCGTTTTTCGTTATTGGTACAATTTTCCACCCGGAACGACATTTTCTTAGGCGTTCTACTAGAAGATATTAGGAATCAGAAAGCACAGTGACACAGTCACGGAACTAATCGGATCGTGTACAAAATCAAGTGGATTGGCAAAAAAGACTTCGTATACGTAATATGATTATTTTAATATTAAATCCGTTATAACTGTTCTAAATCACCTATTGTACCTATGAAACCGGTGTAGGTTGTCGGTCATATTCGATCATAATACGTATAATCTGTTAAAATTGTTACACATATAAATCTTCATTATAAATTTTTTTTAAAAAAAATCTTTACTATAGCTTATGCGTATTAAGAATTTACTACATACTTTTATCATGTGAAGAATTGATAGTATTGATTTTGCCCTAAAATCCCCCTTATATCGGTATCCATTATCGAGGGTTGCTATAGCAAATTTGTGAATATTTATTAAGGATACGATATACTACAGTACTATATATGTTGTTATAGTGTGACATTATTGGCGTTCATGATCATATGATAATTAATATTAATTCCCTTTAACGTTAAACTACAAGCTATTTTACTAACAATTTATAATAACTATAACGTTGTAATTAGAGCTGCAGACATTAGAATATCAATGAACATATACTAAGACGTTTGACATGACGTATGTGACGTGACGTTTAATATGATTATATATAAATTTTATATGACGTAAAGAGTAACGTACTACCTTGGACCTTCTAAATGTCTGCAGCTCTAGTTGTAATGCCTTAAACATTTTTTAATTTGCCTACACTCAACGATTTTGTCAATTAAATGGGAATCCCATTTATATAATAAAGGGCGCAACAGATACTAAACCGTATTTGTTATCAGGCGGATCTCAGTAATATGAAAGTTGCATCTAATTCTGGAATGTTCTTAACTGTTAAAATTTTAACGCTAAATGATCATAACGATAACACAAAACGTATGTAAGTGCATATGCGCGTACATGAGGCTAAAAAACGTTCCAATAAAAATTTCTCGATGACAATATCGATAAAAGGTGAAAAAACAAGTTATATAACGTCATATCGATATCTAATATTTGTAGTACTGTTTTGGAACTTAATGCTAAATGCACCCTCTATAAATGCATATATAGTAATATATAATTCTTTTTAAATATATGCAGTACGTAGAACACGTTTTTATACAGTACGGGACAGCACATCCGCTGCGCCAAATTTGATCAGGATAAAGCTTCATTTGTATACAAAACAAGTACCAAAATTTAATAACAATATACTATGATAACAGGATCTGAACTTTTTGTACCATTGTAATTTTTAGCTTGTAGTTTAAAGTTTTTATTTATTTATTTTTATCTATTCTTTTCTTTTAATTACTGTATATAAAAATTTTTTAAATTACACATAGTATATATACATATATACATGTGTACTAATTTATTGATTTATGGCTAGGGATTGTGGCACAGTGGTTATAGGCATGCCAATTCAATCATTCTCAAAGAACGGAACTAATTTGTTACTTAATAACAAATTTATTTGGTTCTATCCAAAAATTTCAACAATAATCGCAGATTGGCACAACCTTTTGCTTAACATATAAATCAACAAAGTCTAAACATCCTTGCTATTTTTGTTTAGTAAAAAGAGATAATTTAACAAATACAAATCTCATTAAAAAAGATATAAACTTAGAAATCATGAAAACATGCAATACTATTATAATAAAAATGAAGGACAAACAGTAAGCATTGAATCAGTACCAAATATTTTTTGGAAATTTAGATAAATTTAATATTCTAATTAATTAAATATGTGAATATGTTTAAAATATTTCAAATAATTTTAAGATTTAAAATTAATTTTACTATAACGATTTTTAAATTAATTTTAAAATTTTCAAAACATTGTGAAATATTTAATATTAATTTAATAATTTTTAAATTAATTTTAAAACTTTCGAATTATTGTGAAATATTTTAAAATAACTTAATTGACATCAGCAAATTTTATATAGATATATGGGAAAATGTTTTCCGTGCACCCGCATGGCCGTGCACCCTATATGCATGCATATAAATAAGATCATCAAGATAAGATTTTTAATTTTTTTTTTTTTGCTTTTTTGATTTTTTTTTTGCTTTTGTTTGTTTATTTTGTTACTAATTTTTTTTTCTTTTTTCTTTTTAGCTGCTATCGTTCGTCGCAGGTGTCGTTGCTGGTGTCTTTCTTGGTCTTTGACGTAGTTGGTGCCGTCGTTGGTGTCTTGTCGCAGGTGTCAGCATTAGATTTTCTTCTAGGTTCGGCGTATACTTTTATTTTGTAGAGTGTTTTTTGTATGTGTCTTCGTGGGTGACCTTGCGTGCGTCCTCGTGGGTAACCTTGCATGCGTCCTCGTAGGGTGGTCTTGTTTGGTTTACTGACATTCCTACAATGTGGTATATGCAGCTTGTTTGGTGTGTTTTTTTTTTCTTTTATTTTATTTTGCCTTGACTTTAACTAACGGGGTTTTTTTTATGTTTTTTCGGCATTCTTGTTGGGTGGTTTTGTTTCTTGTGTGCATCTTCGCGGGTGGTTTTGCGCACGTTCTCGTAGGGTGATCTTACACATTTCTTAGTGTGTGGTCCACGGTTTCTCAGAGTGGCTTGTTTGGTGAGTTTTTTTCTTTTATTTTCTTTGTCTTGACTTAACTAATGTTTTTTTCTTTTATTTCTTGTTTTTTCAGCTTTCTTGTGTGTGTCCTTGTGAAGTGGTCTTGCGTTTGCCCTTATGGGATGGTCTTGCGTTCAAACTCATGGGGTGGACTTGCGTTCGTCCTCGTGGGGTGGACTTGCGTTCATTCTCGTAGGGTTGTCTTGTGCGTTTCCTGGAGTTTTTGTGATGCTTGTTTGGTGGGTAGTTTCTTTTGTTTTTTTTTTCTTTTATTCTTTTTATTCTTAACTAACTTTTTTTTTCTTTTATTTTTTTTCTTCTTCCAGTATGTTTTCGCCGTTGGAGTTGTCGCTCTTGGAGTTAAATTCATCGTTGTCGCCTTGGCTTTAAGTTGTCAGTGCTTGTGGCTTTGTCGTGGTTTTTGGTATTGTTGATACTTCGTTGGTGCTTATAATTTCATAGTGTAGATTAGAGTAGGGGGGTTAGGGTTTAGGTTAGAATTTAGGTTAGGGTTCGGGTTAGGACTCGGGTTAGGGTTCGGATGCTTGTCACTTTGTGTTTTTTTTTTTTTTATATTCATAGTGCTGTAGTGCGATTTATCATTTGTTGTATTTTTTTTGTTTTTTTTTTAATAAAAAAAAACTTAAAATTCTTAAAATTTTTTTATAAAATTTGCAATTGATGTTGATTGGTCAGTTCCGAGCGATTGATTATGTGTGCACGTGATCAGTTTTGATTGGTCGATCGCAGGGATGCACGACCGTGCAGATGCATAGAATTTTTAAACCCTTTATTTTTTTATTTGCTAAATTTATTGCAATTCTATTGGCTCTGACCCAACTTCCAACCCAGTACAAACCTTGCCTATATATATTTAACTTGCTAATTTAAAAGTTTTTGCACTGTAGTTTTGTTTTTTTTTATTTGTGAAATTTTCTACAATTTTATTGGTTCTGATCCAACTTCCAACCCAATTTAAAATTTGGTTACATATATAGAACTTGCTAATTTAAGGGGTTTCATACTGTAAGGGGAGTAACAAAAATCAGGTGATTTTTTAGGGGGGGAGGGGGGTAAAAAAAGTTAAAATTATATATAAGAACCTGGCTATTTATATATTAAGGAAGAGGGAGGGGGGGTAGGCCTCTGATAAAAAATAATCAGGTGATTAATGACACTGCTCTAAATATCCAGAGTTCTTTGCTACTAATAATATTAAATTAATTAATATTAAATATTATTTAATTACATTACTCATTTTGTGTAATATATATTCAAATTTGGTTGTTTTTATTAGTTGATTGTATTAAACCACTAGGGCAAGACCATTCTTTACCTAGTTTTTAACAGAGAGTGAACTAGTTTTTAACTACAGTCAGACCTCTCTAAATGCATATCGTTGGAACCAACTCTTGCATTTAAGGAGGTATGCATTTAGAGAACACTTATTTTTATAAGTCATGTAATAAAATTATTTCAAGCAAGTTATATAATATACAAAATCATAACATGTAGTCCTGATTTGATTGGCCCATAGTCACGTGATATGCATTTATAGAGAAATTTATATAGGTGGGCCAAAAAAATAGTATGCATATGCAGAATAAAGAATATGCACTTATTTATTAAGCCTGTCAATGGGCCAGACAATTAATATGCATTTAAAGAGGTTATGCATTTAGGGGGGATGCATTTAGAGAGGTCTGACTATAGTACAGAATAGTGTTGCTGGCCGTAAGTAATTATTACAGATATTTAGGATTACAACCTGTGTTGAAACTCTTAATAACAACCAGAATCTAAAGTTGTAATTTGTCATATTGGCTATAAATGCTGTATTAGTTATAATAGTTGTTATTGGCCGGAGCATAGTGACGGACCCTAAGTTTCTATGCGAAGTGATACAAAAATTACCTTCCCGATGTGCTTCAATTGTAAAAATCTTGACAAATTTTACTTTTTTGATATACTTGCATATATATGATGTAAATCTTATCAGAAATGGAATTTGGGAATTTTTGTCTGTCCGCATGCATGTCTATATTTGTGCTTTTAATGTTACCAACATATGCATATTAACGTTTGTGTAAGATGATGAACATCATATGATAAGCTCCGGACATATAATGCTACTTATTAGCCTAGTAGTTGTAATTGCTGCAATAGATTGTAAACACCGTAATATCTATAAATGGCATAATTACCATTTTTAATTTTTATTCTTTATGTGCACATATCTTATCGAATAAAGTCATTTTAAGAATTGCTTCATGATCTAGTTTGATTTTTTTTCTTTATCGAACTATTTCAACATAAGAATACCAGGAACAGAATGATATGAAAATTTCACGTAGTGTATGGATATGGCAAATTAAATGGCACTTATACGCAAATATTGCATCTTATTGGATATATGCGAGAATGCATATTGAAACTTCGCATATTATGTCTTCACATCGGATGTGTTGCGTGAAATTGTTAACTAATTTTTAAAGTGCAATATCTGATTTTGTTCTCATAGTCATCGTTTAATTGTTGATCTTGATTGCCATTATACCATTCTATATATAGAATTAGTTCCTGATTCTAGAGAACCAATTTCTATTTCTGTATTATTGATTTTTATCCACCTATAATACAATTAGGTAGCCATCGCACTAAAACCAGGAACGTCATAAGAGTACATCTTAAAATTTCAGAAATAGAGCTTATTTGCATTCTTATGTTCTATAAGTATTCTATAATTAAGATTGTGTAAATTAATTTTCAAAAGAGTTAAAGCTTCATTTTTTTATGGAATTAAATTATTTTGTAGCTTAATTTCACCTATTTTTTTTCTTATCTATTATTTTTTTTTTTTTAAATGTTAATGGTGAGACCTTGCTCTTATCTTTATTAGATTTAATGGAAAGTTTTTACAAGACTGGAATTCTTATCTATTATTTTGCACTATCGATTATTTCATTTCAGACTATTTTATTACCAATTACGCTTAACATCATTATATTATATATTGTATTATTTTATACTCAGCTTCTGTTTATTTAACCATACTATTAACAAGAGTGCGAATTAGACTATACGTATAATAGCAAGTACACAGGTGTGGGACAAGGTAAAAAAAATTAAAAGAAAATAAAAATACAATTAAGCTATTAAGCATATAAGTTACAGTTTTTAAATTCTACAAATTCATATATAATCTGACAACGAAATAGGACAATAATCTATTAATTAAGTATGTCTACAGTTATATATATATATAAAAAAATAAGACTTTTGAATTTAAAAAAACAATCAATACGTGAACATGATAAATAAGTGAATCTATGTCCGTATTATTTCACCAGCAAACACTTTATAGGCAACTTAGTTTAACAAGATTATTTTACAAACGGTTAATTCACAAACAAATTAATTTTGTAGACAATATATTTCACCGACGATTTTCTTTATAAATTGTACCAATTTTAAATTAAACTTAATTTTAATAACGACACTGACTAGAATTAATTTATTTGTGATATCAGACTAACGGTGAAACAACTGTAAAATAACCTAAATTCTCCACGAGCTAAGTTGTCTGTGAAGTAACTGTTGGTGAGTTGATACTACTAAATAAAATATTAACAAAAAATAAAATCGAGCTTGTGTATCTAGATAAATCTCAATAAACGCAGCTTGAGTCTTAAGGCAGTCAGTTGATAGCGATAGAGGTATTCTCACCTGATTCGTTCCATCATATTATACGTATCTCAGAGTTATGCCATACACAAAATGTTACACATATCGTAGATTTTTTTAATGTCCAAGATTTTGCGAACTCACCATTCTAGATGGCAGGAAACCATACTCTCCATGATGCAACCATTATTTCATTCTTGGTATAGTTAATAAGATAGAACAATACTCATAAAATCGTAAATGTTGACTTCCCAAATTCGCATTTACTGTTTGATTATCCGATACAAAGCATTTGATTTTCTTTCTTATCGGGTTTTTTGTTTACCAAATTATTTGGCTTAAACAATGAATTACTTAAATATAGTAAATGATTGTATTGATTATTTTTGAATCATACTATGTTAATTCTCTAAATAATTCGTTCTTCGCAAACAGTTTAACCTTGAACAGGAATGAATTCAAGTCCCAAGCGGGTTAATTATTAGCAGTTTTTCCAGATTTACTTCTTTACTGGGTATAAAAAAATTCATCTAAAAAACAGTTGCTAAATTTGATTTACAACCATTACATCTATTATAACGATTTTAATGATTGCAGCTATTACACCAATTACAACAAGTTAAAAAATAACAGCTTACGGCAAAAAATTACAACGTTGGAATAAAAGGTTGCAACCTTTCAATCTTGTCAAACCTATTACGGCAGGCAACTCTAGTACAGAACCAGATTTTGGACCAAATACACTATTTAACATTTCTAATAATAGTGTTCACAAAACAAATCTTTGGTTTAATAGTGGTTTAATTGCTAATTTGATTATGCAAACTCATACAGAAAGGTCTCTAAAATTTCATGTTGAAATACTTTAGAGTACAACTAACTCTTTCTAATCTGAACTACTGGGACTGCTTTTTTTTACTATATAAAAATTTAAAAAAGTTCAGTTTTTAAAAAGTTATATATGGCTTATCTGAACTTTATAATAAAATTTACAAATGTTTGTTCGGTTTAGAGAAAATTTAATAGTGTTTAGTTTAGAGAGGTTCGGATTAAAAAGAGGTGACTGTATTTAGAAATCATAGTTGGCTAGATTAGAATTGATTAATTTTGCCCAAGACCATTAAAAATTTTATTAATGAAATCATATCCATTCATTAATAAGTAAAAAATATTAGCTAAGGGGAGTAACAAAAATCAGGTGATTTTTTAGGGGGGGAGGGGGGTAAAAAAAGTTGAAATTATATATAAGAACCTGACTATTTATATATTGAGGAAGAGGGAGGGGGGTAGGCCTCTGATAAAAAATAATCAGGTGATTAATGACACTGCCCTAATAATTTTCCTATAAAACCTGTTAACAACTAGAGCAAATACCAACCTAGGTACGATATGTCCAACTCAGAAATTTGGGTACCTTTCTATAAAAAATAATTGCATAAGGATATTATTAACAACATGATAAGGAACTATCAAAAATTTGCAAATTTTTTCAAATTTTGGGCTCTGATTTTAATATCTCCAAATTGGTTCAAATTTTGGCTCACAAATATCCCAATTTTAGAATTCATGTGTTTTAGAACCTATGTTTAACCAATCAGAGAATGCGTAAAGTCAAATAATAAACCCAAAATTAGTCAATCGTGGTTGAGAAATATTCATATGAGCAAAATTTGGAAAATCATAACTGTTGAATATAATTTTCATAATATCTAAAAATAGATTAACCAATAGAAATTTTTGGATAATCATAACAAATTTATCTCTTAAACTGTCTAGCAGACAAATTTGATTGCAAAAATGTTTTTTGGCCAATTTTTGTATAATTGTCCTAAATTTTATTAAAACGTATACCATATTCTCTAAGCTAGAATAAAAGTACACAATATAATTTTTATCTTGCAAAACTTCCTTAACACTGCCCCAAAAATCAACTAAATAGGGTTGATCATTATATAGTCTTTATGGTTAAATTTAATAGTAAAAAAGCACCTTTACATGACTTCACGTGACAATTATCATGATCGTTATATAGAGGTACCTTTTATAATATGATATTAAAGTTGGTCAAAGATTCTTTATGACCAACATTACAGAACTAATTTTTTAGACAATGTGAGAAAGAAAATATGACTCAAAAGTTTGGATAGAATGGCACACTTTACACCTATTATGCAAACATATGCCCTTTGTTTGAACTATTTCGAGTATGGGTTCAGGCCTTTGGGAGTCATCATAACTGGCTAGAATAATAATCTTTATAAAAAAAAATTTTTTTAATATTCTACTTCGTCCAATTATTTTAGTAAACAAATTTGTTTGCTAAAATGAATGGTTTAAGGAATAAACATATCGATATATTCATGGCCCCTTATTTTTACATGGTGAAACCTTTGGCATTGTCACTAGTAAAAGTTATGCCTATACTAGGTTCTTTTTGGGTTCTTTAAACTTTTGGTCTTTGTTGCATATAAATATGAGAATTTCAAGCCACAATATTAAAAAACAAACCCTGGGGCCTTATAAAAAGATTCGCACTTTTACTATTATAACTATTGTTCTAAATAAATCAACCAATAAACGTGAATTTAATGTAACGCAAATTCGCAATAATCACAATGTTTATTTATCTGATTGGTAGATCTTATTCGAAAACATTACCAAATTTCCAAATCCGCCCATATGTTGTTGTTAAAATTTATTATAAAGCGAGTTCTTACAAAAATGGACTTTTAAACTTTCTTCGAATTCATAATAAAGTTTATAGAATATTTTAATATCTACATGTTTGATTATTAGCCGAAAGTAAGTTAAAAAGGCCGTTTTCCTGAAAATTTGCTTCCAAATTTACCCTTACCCATTATTCAACCAATCGTTCAATGACCAAACCAATCCTCCACTACCTGAAAATACCCGAACGTTTCAACAACTAATAATAGTGCTTTCTTTTACGGCTTAGTATAGCTGTATTTTTGCTTATTTTATTTGTTGTTATCACGTCACTTAATGACAAAGGTTTGTGTAACAATTTGTCGAAAAAAGACCCCTAAAATTAAATCGGTGGATACGATGTTCTTGTGAATATATTGTATATGAAAGTTATGTCATTGAAAAAAAAGATGAGCCCTACTAAAAAAACCACTGCCTATAGACGTGCACATGAATTTTTAATTTGAGAACAAGGCCTTTATTTTTTCGCATATACAAAAAAAAGCATATCTAAAATCATCAAACCAAACCCGACAACTACAAAATGAAGATTCCTGAACGTGGCCAATAAAATCCAAGATCAGTGTAACGTGAAAAATCTTGCTGATGAAATTTCTGAATTTGCAGCCTTCTAATCCTAACCTAATTAATATGCGAGGTTTTAATAGTGTAAATTACGTGTTAAAAATGAAAGAAGTCCTGTACGGTGAAAACGCGGAACAAATTGACAATAAAACAGAGAATTATGATGAAATATTAATAATAAGAGAAAACGATGTTACAGAAAACGTAAAAAATACTGGTTTATTAGATATGAATGATCCAAGTAGTAATTATGATGAAATATTAATAATAAGAGAAAACGATATTAAAGAGAATGAGATGAATACTGGCTTATTAGATATGAATGATCCAAATAGTACAGTGCAGAACGAACCGATATCCTCAAAGCAAATCTCGTCAACGAGCAGTGTAACGGAGGATGAACATACAAAATTAATTCGTCAAGACATTGAAAAGGTAAGGAATTAGTTCATACATTCTCAATATCAATGCATTTATAGATGTTTTGATCAATCACAGGGAATTATTACGGTAAACGAGGGTGAGAAAAAAGAGAATTTGGATCCAGAACTTTTAAAACTTGAAAACATTCCAAGGGTAAGAAGAAAAAGAAAATTAATATATAGATTTGAAAATAGTTCAATAAACTTAATCTATACTAAATTCTAGTTTGAACCATTGATAAAACCTCATATTGATACGGGTTTAATACTAGGTGGACTGTGGGGTTCAACACCACAGGTACATGAAAAAGAACGTATGTCTTTATCCTATGAATGCTACACTTTATTACATTTATTTTATTAATTTGCGTCATTTACTTTCGTGAACATTACAGCATCTTTTGGATATGAGTCATTATTCAACTTTTCCTCAATTTACCAATCACACATAAAAAAATGCGTTAACGAAATTTGTGAAGATCAGGTAGTTAAACGAGCGAATATGTGCTTTTTGATATTTCAATGATGTTTTCTAAATAATTTTAATAATTTTAGCGAGTAGTCATGGATGCAGTGAAATCAGCGGATGAATATTGTGCACAAATCAATCAATCAATAATGGCCACACAATTACAAGCAAAAACAAACTATGAGCAAATTAGCGTTGGTAAAATTATTAAATGTTATTTTTTATTATATTATTTTATGGAATTTATAAGTTAATTAAGTATTTGCTGAATTTATAATTAGTTAATGGTCTCATAAAACAAGTGGAAAAAACACATAAATTAGTCTACGAAATATTTCAAACATTGAACAAATTGGAAAAATTGATGCCAGAAGAAGGACTATTTGGAGATCAACCTGCAAGTTCCAATTGGCCAACAATTCATAAATTGTGCTTGACCGCCAAACAAAGGTCAAGCCATACTATGAAAATTCCGCAACGTTCGAATTCTAGTATTGTTGGCATATCACAATATAATGTGCTATCAGACAAACATAAAGACTCAGAAGTGCTCACCCCAGTTCAGACTACAGATTGGATGGCATCAATAGCACATCTAATCGAACAGATCAACCCGATCAATCCGATAAAAGACTCGATCGAAGACTCGACCAAAGACCCCGATCCTATTTGATTAGTACATTACCCGGTTAATTAGCAAGATGTAATTTTACACAAATAAATTAAAAAATAAGCTATCTTCTACGTAATATCGATATTATTTAAATAAAAAAAAAAAATAAAAGAAAAATAAAAAAAATATTATAGTTATTATTATATTTATTTATAGTAACTTGTAACCATATGTAAAAATGTCAAATTCACTTTCCAATTTGATCTTGATCTTATTAGTTCTACTGAAATCCAACCAGTGTTTAAAATTCAAAAATTTTATTATGAAAATTTACATGCACAGGAACATTTTTTCTTGCACATTAAAAAAATTTACATGTATTGTGCATGCATGTGCAAGCCAATTTTAAACCCTGATCCCAACCATTAATATTCAGGCGCATCCAGTAGTTCATTATTCTCAAAAATGAAAATTTGTAGCAAGCTATTCTCCGACTATATACTATATTTTCAGAAAAAAAATCACTTGTGATTATGATTCAACAAAAAACACATCGAGAAGTAATGTAATGACTTATTGTTGAAAGTTACTACCCAAATAAAGATTTACGACGATAAAAAAACATTGGACAAGAACATCTGCAATTTTAGAAAATGTAGATTTTTTCACTTATGCTTTAATTTCTATAGAGGATGCAATATCAGCAAATTTAAAAACAAATAAAAAAGCGTTCGATTTCAAATTTTACTAAAAAAGCTTCAAAGTCATTTTAAATAAAGTTTAGCATGTTATTCCAATTATAATTATAATTGAATTATCAAAATTAGTTCACTTTTACTGATGTATCTTATTCGGAATGTTTGCAGTTTTTGTGCAAAATTGAAAAAATTCGCAACAATTCCAAATGAGTGAAAAGTAAGCCAATTTTGGTGATTTAACTATCATTAGAATTGGAATAATTTAGATTTATTTGAAAAATTTCTTAGTAAAATTTTGAGATCAAAACGCTTTTTAAATTTGTAAATTTGCGTTTTTTTTCTTCTGAATAGATTTCATTAAATGCATAAACATTACCAAATACATAATCACACGCTTATAAAGAACTGTGCTTATATAGAGGTTGAATTTTATATGTTATATATAGACTGGTTTTAAAAATTAGTGTGATTATAAGTAGATGCGACTATATAGGGTATGACTATAGAAAGGTTTGATTGTATATCTTTCAAACTCTCATTCTTAAAAGAATCATGTAAGCATTTTTTTTTTTAAAAGTTATCGTGAACTAGGAAGTTTAATGAAAATATTTAAATATAAGTAGAAATAAAAATACCTTATTTAAATCGTATTGAATCGTTTTGGTCTATTTCTAAAATTACTGTATTAAATTATCATATACAAATAAATTCAAGGTTTTTTAGTTATATAGTATATAAATCAACATTACTATATCTGATAAATTAAATTAGTAATTCTGCCTTTATTATAAATGGATTAAGTAAGACTATGGAGTATACAAAGGCTAACTGCTATTAATCTTCCACAAATACAATAAAGACTTATACAGTTACTACAATTAATGAAGTTCCTATATACAATTTGCAGCAACAAACTATTTTCTTTCTAAAAGGTTCTTTAACTTACTAAGAAACACTTTAGCTCATTAATAGCAGCTATTAGCCTTGTTGACCTTTTTTTTAATCAGGACTCCAGATATCTCTTATATAGGTTATAACTGATCTGCATAATTTGGAAGTTTTTGCTACTTCTAAAATCAAGTAAATTTGCTAAAAGTTGAATTATTACATATAAATTTTATAGTAATTTGCTAAAAACTAAGTATTGTTATTAATGATGCTGCCCGAAACTATATAGTTTCGGATTGACTGAAACCAAAACTGGTATTACCAGTTTTAGACATAACCTTCTTGGCCAAAACTTGCCTAAAGACCCGAAACTATACCAATACTCCGAAACTGGCCTGCTAATAAATTCTAATTAAATACATATATGAATTTGTATTAACATACTATACATATAAATTAGATTCATGGGGTCAAGATCTATACTGACAATGCAGCTGCAATCCTAGAAATCAATGGGAGTGACTATGTCAGAAGAACTATAACTTGTTACTCAAGATTCTTGATACAAAACGAATTAAAAATTTAAAAGTAGAGATGGTTAAAATTAAAGGACATAGTAATAATTATTGGAACAATAGGGTGGATGTTTTAGTGAAAGAAGGCCAAGTAGCCTTTTACTTATGGTGCAAAATACAGAACTAAGCTTAAAAATTAGGTACAATATATACTGGCAAGACAATCTTGTTAAAATGCTAGTGCGAAAGGTCATAAAAGAAATTGTGGACACAATGATAGCAGCAAATTGAAGAACGTTAAGCGTTTTTAGTTGGATAAAAAAGAAAGACTACCACCGTACATGAGCGTAGAAAGGTCTATGGAGAAGAATTAAAAGGCAAAATGGCGTGAAATATACCTCAATGTATAAAGGAAAGAAACTTAACTTCTTGATTAAGTGTTTGCATGGTAGGCTTCTGACCCTTAGTAATCTTAATTGGTGATCCACCAGTCAACCAGAGAGTCATCATAGTAAAAAGTGACTCAGATTACTATATAAATTTACTATAGTGCGAATGTGGCGTGCACGTATTTAAAACTTTTTTTATACTAAGTTAATTATCTTTCTGGCTTAAGAGACTTTTGTAAAGCTCATTAAAACGCATCTAATTGTGGTTAGAGCATCAAAATCGGCTTGGTTGATGCCAAGATATCTTTAAAAATCCTTTCTTTTACTATGTAAATTTTCTTGCAAACAATACTATTATTTGCAAGAAAATTTACATAGTAAAAGAAAGGTTTTTTAAAGATATCTTGGCATCTACCAAGCCAATTTTGATACTTTAACCACTATTAGATGCGGTTTAATGAGCTTTACAAAAGTCTCTTAAGCCAGAAAGGTGATTAACTTAGTATAAAAAAAAGTTTTAAATACATGCACGCCACATTCGCACTATAGTAAATTTATATAGTAATCTGAGTCACTTTTTCTATAATGACTCTCTGGTTGACTGGTGGATCACCAATTAAGATAACGTGTTCAGATCTTTATAAAATAATATGTGTAAAGTATGTGGACAAAATGCCAAGGAACCTCAAGAACATTTAGCAGTATGTGAAGCTCAGGAGACACAGTTGCAGAAGATTAAAGAGACAGTTGTCAAATTTATACTTGTGCTTTTAAATGAAAATGGGAGAAGGAATGAAGTTTCAATATGGCAGCTTTGTGATTCTCTGTTTGGTGCTAGTACATGGGAAAAAAAAGAAAGAAGAGAAGGCCTTATAAAGGGCTTATATAATATGTGTACTGAAGAAAACTTATTTAAATTAGATCTTACAAGTAACAACATGAAATTGATCTTGTAGTATTTTCTTCTTATGGCATGGAACTACTTTCATGAAATAATCTGAAGAAAAAGATGTGATAAAATAGTAGAATGGAAACAAAAAGAAGGAATCTAGAGGACACAAAAGAACCTGGTAGGGAAAGATTTCGTTTTCAAGAAGTTTTGTTAAAAGGAAGAGTCAGAAGAAGGACTCTAATTCAAGGCATGCAGAAAGCTCTACTAATAAAAGAGAAAGGAATATTAAAGAATTAAAAAGAAGAAGGATAGAGCAAAAGCAAAGCTCTTATAATTTGTGCATGTCGGCAATAGGTGATAGAATATTATTCAGTGGAAAGCCATTTTGGTATAGCATTTAGGCTGGTTTAACACAGCCCCTAGTTTCTGAATAATTTTAAACTAGTACGGTAAGTTGCACTTGGGCGCCTTAGAGTAGCCGGGTGATGTCAGGCTTGCAAATTAGAAGTAAACAAGTGTATTAATATAGTGATATACTTAGTATCTTAATAAAGTACTGGCGAAGCTGCCAAAGTAAAAAAAAATAAAAATAAATTAAATTCTATAGTAAGCATTAATTTAACCCATAGCCTTTAATGTTAAGGCTCTATCCTTAAATTTTGTCTCACACACTTAGTTTATTTACAAAATCATATCCAGTAAATTTTAAATAGATAGTGGGTTATATCTCTAGCACATGTATACAATAGTGGGAATAAAAAATAAATTTATGGGTATTTCCATAGTAAGAAATAACCGAAAATTTACGTTTTATTCTCACAATTGCATATATGCGCATATCCATGAAACTTACCCTTCTGAAAAAGATCTATCGTCCTACTCTTCCACTTGTAAAATATCTAGCCGCCCCACTTTTATATCTGTAAAAGATTTATCAGCCCCATTCTTTCACCTGTAAAGATCCATTTTCCTACCTATACATCTATTATTCATCCAACTAACCTTTATCCTCCTATAAAAAACCTATTCCCAAAAAAAAAACATAAAAAAAAACAAACAAATAAATAAAGTTTAAAATAATAAAAATTAAAAATAACAATAAAAAAGAATAAATATATAATTTTTAAAAAAAAATTTTAAACAAAAGAAATAAAATTAAATAAAAATAAAAAAA
>QKWP01000183.1:72050-120738 GCA_003550325.1 Gigaspora rosea | reverse complement strand
TATATATCGATTATAGATATATATCGATTTTTATCCAATTTAATTAATATATAACGATATTATGATATATATCGATTATAGATATATATTGATTATAGATATATATTGATTATAGATATATATTGATTATAGATATATATTGATTATAGATATATATCGATTTTATCCAATTAATTGATATATAATGATATTTTAATCGATATATAACGATATTATATAATCAATATAAAACAATTAAGTGCTATATATCGATCAATATCTATGTATAAAATTTTCTGATGAATAGTATTACTCTAGAGTAATTTACTTCTTTTAGGTATATTTTAATAAGCCAGAGTGGAGTGATGCCTAAATCACACTGGGTATGGAGTGGCTTATACTCCTAAGTTACTCTGGAGTATTATACACCATTAACATCCCTACTTGCCATAATAGGTTTTATAAGGTTGAAAGGTTGCAACCTTTTATTTCAACATTGTAATATTTTGCCGTTATTGTTTAAAAGGTTATAATTTTTTAATTCACTGTAATTGGCGTAATAGCTGCAATTGTTAAAATAGTTGTAATACAGTCGCACCCCCTAAGTGCACGCCCTCTAAGTTCAAACCCTCCCTATATGCAAACCATAGCTCAGTTCCGAGCCCGGAATTTAGTCACCTTCGATATTCTGCATATGCACAAAATTCTGGGGTACCAAACATAATATACATTCCCCATAAATGCATGCACGTGACTAATTTTAAAAACCAACCAATCATTATGCATATAATATTTCTTATTCTATTTCAATTACCTTCTAAAAATGGAATATCAGCTGTTTTTTACTATGTTATCATAGTATTACTGTTATGCCTGCATTACTAGATTCAGTAAAGCATACTTGAAATTCTCATGATTAATTCTAAAATTCCCCACAACTAATTCTAAAATTCCCCACGACTAATTTTGAAATTTCCTTAGGGGAGTAACAAAAATCAGTTGATTTTTTAGGGGGGGAGGAGGGTAAAAAAAGTTGAAATTATATATAAGTTCCTGACTATTTATATATTAAGAAAGAGGGGGGGTAGGCCTCTGATAAAAAATAATCAGGTGATTAATGACACTGCCCTTATGATTAATTTGCAATAACATCGTATGTCTAAGTATATTTGCTGATCTTTTTACAATAGATATTAATTTTTAAATAAAAAATTCAAAAAATCAGACAATTAATAATAAAATGGTGGTGCTTTATAGGATTGGAACATTTCAAATTTAACAAGAAAATTTAATTTATATTAATATACAAATTCAATTGCAAATTTTATACTGTACCTGCAAAGCTCTAATCTTGAGTCGACTTTTTAGTTAAAGTTTGAAATCGAAATTCATTTTTCTTATGTTAAAACCGGTTTTGACCGATTTTAATAAGAAAAATGGATTTCGATTCCAATCTCTAATATGTGCATATCTAATACATACGTACATATGTACGCACATACAGTATTATACATATTAAACTTAACTACTAGATTTTTTAATTGCTCTTACTGTATATGGAAATTAAAGTTTACTCAACTCTTTTTTTATATTATGTAATTTGGATTTTTATTACATTACAGTATATGAATTATTAATTTTATAAATTCATATTCTCTAAATGCATATTTGTATCTGATTCCTAAGACATGCATTTAGAGAGGGTAAGTCTATAAATGCATACCTTCTCTAAGTGCATAATTATGTTTGCACGTTTGAATTGTGTGCCAGGTTAAGCATGTTGCAGATCGTAAATAGTCAATTAACCTAACGCTCATAGCACAAATCCTATTAATAAATTCAGAAGTTTTTTAAAACTTCTAGCAATTATTTCTCGATAACTACTTGATCAAATTCGGTAAAAATTTTTTTATTTTAATTTTATACTTTTGTAGAATTAAAATTAAAAAAAATTCATTGAATTTTGTTTAGTGGTTATCGAAAAATCATCGGTAAAAGTTATAAAAAACTTTAAATATCCTGGAAAAATCAGGTAAATTTTTTTTTTTTTGAACCTTAAACAAAGAATTCTCAACAGCCAACTATCCAAATTCGATGAATTATTTTTCTTTTAATTCTGTGAACTTGTATAATTGAAATAAAAAAATAATAATTGAATTTCAATAGTTAGCTGTCAAGAAATATTCATTAAAAGTTAAAAATAAATTTGGCTGCAGCATCTTCTTTAAAGACATCTAAACTTTGAACAAAAATTACTCAATATTTACCTGGACAAATTCGATCAATATTTTTTATTTTAATTCTACGTGCTTACAGAATTAAAATAAAAAAATATTGACCAAATTTGACCAGGTAAGTGTTGAGTCATCTTCATTCAAAGTTTAGATGTCTTTAAAGAAGATGCTGCGGCCAAATTTTTTTATTCGACAATCTGCTATTCAAATTTGATAAGCTTTATTTTATTTTAATTCTACGAATCAAAATAAATAATATTTATCAAATTGAATGGTTTGTTATTGAAAAGTCTTTTTAAAATTCAAAGAATTTTTTTTTGCAACTTAAGAATTTCGGTTTTCATTAAACAATGATATATATGTATAATTAATTAACTGGTTCTCAACCTGGCAGATAAATTGTTGCAGGCCTTCGCCATATAAGGGGAGCGCCATTTATCACCTGATTTTTTAGGGTAGGGGGGTCTGGCAATTATCAGGTCCTAATAGTAGGTAACTTTTGATTGGCTAAAATTTTTTAAAATTTTTTAAAATTTTAAAAAAATTTTAAACTTTAATATTAAATAAAATTTGAACCAATAATCCGTTTTGGATGATTTTACTACCAAAATGTTCATCTCAATGAGACGATTCCAACAAGCCTAAAATCGTCAAAATCCAATTACTGGATCCCAAGATCGTTATAAATTTGTATTGCTTTAATTATATTAGTTTTGTATATATTAAAAATTATTATTAAAGATCTTATAAACTTTAACATTGAATAACTTGTGAACCAGCAATCCGTTTTAGATGATTTTACTACCAAAATGCTCGTCTCAATGAGACGATTCTAATGAACCTGATCGTTATAGATTGTGTTATTTTTAATTGATTTAATATATTTTATATTAAAATAACACAAATCTATAACGATCTTGGGATCCCATAATCAGAATTTAACGATTTTAGGTTCATTAGAATTGTCTCACTGAGACGAGCATTTTGGTAGTAAAATCATCTAAAACGGATTGCTGGTTCACAAGTTATTCAATGTTAAAGTTTATAAGATCTTTAATAATAATTTTTAATATATACAAAACTAATATAATTAAAGCAATACAAATTTATAACGATCTTGGGATCCAGTAATTGGATTTTGACGATTTTAGGCTCGTTGGAATCGTCTCATTGAGACGAACATTTTGGTAGGTAGTAAAATCATCCAAAACGGATTATTGGGTCAAATTTTATTTAATATTAAAGTTTAAAATTTTTTTAAAATTTTAAAAAATTTTAGCCAATCAAATTGCAGTATTTATTATCAGGTAGGGGGAGGGGGGTGCCGCTTAGTAGCAAAATATCAGCTGATAAACGGCCCTCCCCTAATCATAAAATAATGTTATTTTAAGATAATTTATTTAAAACAATGCATAGGTAATTTATTATAACTTTTCTAAATGAGTTTTTAAAACTTTTTATACGCTTATACGTATATGTTTTTAAAACCAAAAATTGACAGTTGCATTTTTTAAACTTTATACAGAGAACCAATTAATATATTTATATACTGTATTTAGCAATCAATTTAAATTTAATTATCATAAAATGTATAGATAAATTAAATCTATCTTAACATTTTTCTTAAAAAAAAAAAAAAGAAGGACAAAGAACCCAATACTTCTCTAACAAATTGCAAATACTATATATGATTATAAATACTCAAAAGTTATATTTAGAAATTAACAGATTTAATTTGTCAATTAGGTTGATTCTTGGATATATTCTTGCCCAGGTTGTGTTCCTTTTTTCCTGTTTTTCTCTTTTTCCGAACAGGAATATCCTGAGGATTCAACATCTCATTTTCTTTATTTTTCGTACTACCTTTTACTTTGCATCGTTTAATTGATTCCACTTGAACACGTATATGAGCACCACTTTTAAGACGTGCCATTGGGTCGAGATTATTTTTAAGATCATAAAGGTAGGAAGACAATCGAGAGATAAATTTCGACTTCGCTGTGTTATAGCGATTCTTAAATTTATCTAGCGCAATTCGTAAAGGCTGACCTGCACTTTGATAATCTGATTTAACTTCATTTAAAAATGAAATAAAATTTAAATCACTAGTCATTTCGATTTCTTTATCCTCATCGATCAGTTCTTCATGTTCTCTAAAAAAAATAAATAAATAAAGCTTAAATTGTAAAATCACTTATTTTAATCAATAAATAGAAAAAAAAACTGTATTATCACTTATTTATTAACACATTATTTGATAATTCCGCTTTAGCATAATCAAAAGAAACTTCTTGGCTTTGTAAAGTAGGTCGTGCATGCAATGATGCGTAGAAAGATTCATTTTCAAAAATATAATCTAAAAGTTAATTTATAAGAATTTAAAAAATATTAGCCCACCCTGTATTTAATAGTAATGCAAATAATATATATAAATTTTAATTTACCAAGTGCAATATATACGAAAATTGCATGGTCGACCGGTTTTAATGAAGGAATAAAATTAAACGTCGAAACATGATATTTTACTGAAACTGCTCCTTGGTGCTTACATGAAGCACCGGTCATTCCAACAGAACAAGAAAAACCCCCGATTTCGCTATTCATAGTATAAATCACATCACTATTTTCTTTTGTGCTAGGTACTAAATATTCATTCTCTATATTGGCTTTTCGAATTGCGTACATATTTACTGATTCCAAACCAGGGCACAAAAAACGTTTGGCAATTCGTAGAGCTCCTGGATGCATATGTGCTATTTCAAGTAATCGTTTTTCATAGAATCTTTCCATATTCATGGTTATGAACTGAAATATCTGGATGGGATTGTAAGCTTAAGTTCGTGCAAAAATAATATCTTTCATTACTCCAAAACCTCGTTCAATGTAATTGTTTGTATTGTTGTTGCGCAAAGATAAACCTATAGAAAAGATAGAGCCCAAGACTGTCAGCGCTCCTATAAATGCTCAAAATGGTTTTTTAATTGTGAATAACTATAAAACTTCTGCTTAAATTCGTCATAATGCATATTCATTTCTGAATTAGACGATGCGTACAAGATTTTTTTTATTATTTCCATAATGAGTACCTGATCTTTTTTATCAATTTGATGTTTAGAATCGTGTAGCCATCTCCAAAATGCTTGCAGGAAAATTTTTTTTTCACTTAGACAGTTTCGCCAGTATTTTATTAAGATACTAAGTATATTGCTATATAATATACTTGTTTACTCCTAATTTGCAAATCTGACATTACCCGGCTGCCTTAACGGTGCCCAAGCACAACCTGCTGCACTAATTTGAAGACGAATCTAAAAACTAGAGGCTATGTTAAACTAGCCTAAGTGCCACACCAAAATGGCTTCTTCTCTCCTTTATATTCCTTTAACTAACAAGGAATTTACTAAGGACAAAAAAGAAGAGGGGTAAACAAAAAAGATCAAAGCCAAAAAAATGAGAATACAAAAAGAAAAAAGAACAAAAACGAAAAATGGAAGAGGAAAACAAAAAAGAAAAAAAACCACATGGTATAGCACGAAGGCTAGTCTAACAAAAAAAAGAAACAAAAACTAATGAAAAAAGGAAAAGGGAATACACTATTATAACCCGTGGTAGGTTGAATAAAAATTATATAACAATTGCAACTATTGTATATCTCTACTATAAAACAACGCTTTAACTAATATCTTCTTCCGACTATACGTTCAACCTCGGATGTCCCTAAACCATCCGACTGGAGCAACATCGTATGGAGCAGCACCGAAACTGTATTCGTAAACAAACACGTCACGTGGTTGCATTCTACTGGGTCTGTCCGAATTTGGAAAAGTAAACACTGCCGATCGTTTGGAGGGGGTAAGCCAAATCGCCACTTTTTGTCAAAAATTTTGGAAAAAAACCCGGCAGGAAGATGAGAGGAGTATTAGGAAGTTTCCACTTGTAGTTTTAAGCAAGAGTGTGTTCTTCTTTAACAGAAAACTCGTCATTTCCTTATTCCACCCTTTTGGGAGCTGACTCTGGTACTAGATTTTTCGGTAAGTGATAAACTCTAAACCTGTCAGCAGGCAGTCTATGAACTTTGTCTCTAAACGACAAATGCCATCACCACGGTAAGTGATGAACTCTGAAGCTACTAGCAGATAGTCTATGACCTCTATCCCTAAATAATAGATGCCGATTCTTACGGATTTCTCAAAAGTCTCCAGCTTATCTTAGTTTTAAGTAAAAAAGTTTTTGGAAATTATGTGTACAAGTGATCGTTGGAAAGAGTTCCTTGCAGGAAATGGAATGTACATAGAAGGCGAATTTCTGTATAGGTTTTTAATAAATAACAGTAATAATTTCAATAATCTAATTTATTGAAAACCTTTAATTAAATACCTTTTGGCTAGCAACATTTCAAAGCATTATGCTCTGAACTTGAATTATCTGTCAGAAACACTGTCGGCCCAACTTGTGGTCCAAGACCATAAAAAGCATTTGGAGGAAGAATCGTCTTTAATAAATTTAACTAAAACAATTATATTTAAAAAAAATTAAATTTAATTTAATGCTATGCAAAGTTGATTTTTCGTTTTGCATTACATGTATTTCAAAATCAACGGTTGGTCAGTCAGATTTTTTTTTTTTAATGTACAGTAATTAATAGACCCATGTTCATATTTAAGGCCACGCATAGTTAATTTTCGCTTTGCATAACATTAAATCAAAAAATTTAGTGTAAATAGAAGTATAAAACAGAAACGTGAGGATCAAATTTTAAATAATATTCGCAAGCAAAAAGAAAATGCTATAAAATCCAAAGAGCAGAAATATATAGTTTATAAAAAACTTATAGATGTTGGGAGAAAGTAATATATATATGAATCTTGAAATAGATTTTTTTTTTTTATTAGTCTATCGGGCAATTCTGAAAAAATAAGGTCACTACCAGATTAAATTATGAGAAAAAATTAAATGGCAAAAATAGAACAATTGGCGCAATTTGAAACAAAAAAAAAAAAAATCGAAAAATTGAAAAATGGGACGGCGAGTTATGCAAAATGAAAATTAACTTTGTGTGGCTAACAATAATATAATAATTGTAAATATATTAAACATTACCGCTTTTTCTATAGTTATTTCCATTTCATCTAATGTAAGAAATAGTCCAAGCGGAAGTGCGCCAGCCGCACAACTTGTATACAAGAGTGTAATAGAAGTATTGAGCAGATCAAAGGACGCAGATGCGTCCATATAACAAATTTCTCTTGCTTGAAGAATTCTTTCATGCATTGAGCCATCAAGTTAGTAACTATGTATAAAATAAACGCATTTCCCGAATTTGCATTATACTCCTGTAAAACTGCTTTACCCTGACTAGACTCATTATATTGTAAAACTATAGCCGCTAAACGTTCAAACATTGAATTACCATTACGACTGCCAAGTGTATTATGACGATACTGCTGAAATAATTTGTAGACATATTCATAACCTGGATTACAGGCTTGATCTGCAATAGTTTCTAATAACTCCTGTTCACTTGTAGCATTAAGGTGAAGATCATCTTCATAAACATGTAATGCCGAAGATGGAGAATGTCCATCCTGAAATAAAGTAATAAATTTCTTACTGACTTCTTTTTTAACATGCCGAAAGCTTAATGAAGCTGCTGAATTAATGACATGGTTATGCGTGAACACTATGTTAATTTCTAATAGATGACTTAATGAAAGTCTCTGGCATTCTAGACAAAGATGGATAGTTGCAGTACAATTTGTATTTCGCACCTGAGATGAATGTGGATACTTTATTTCGCAATAGCCTTGTTTTTCCTTACTTAATCTCTATGAATGCAATGCCTTAGCTTTCGAAAAAGTACCTGCTTTCCTTTGGTTTTAAATTCTTTCGTTTCTGGCATTGTTGTCTTTGACCAGTTTTGAAATTCCATAATCCATTCACATGCCTTCTCTTCATTATCAACATTGACATATGCATCTAATCTAAAGTTTGGTACCTCAAAGTTTTCTTCTGTCCAGAATGGGGGAAGATCGTCAAAATTTTGAATCAGATATGTATAATTTTTAAAAAGTATTGGTTTCAATATTTCCAGTAATAAGTCCCAAGTGATCTATAAATGGATAAATAAATTAGTACAGCCGTATATACGTGTGTATGTATGTAAGTACATATAAGTATACTTGCTAACAAAACACAGACAAATCCCAAATTCAAAAAAAACAATTGCTATTTGTAAAAAATTATATCAAAAAAGTAGGCCTAAAATTTTGCAGATATGCTATCTATAACAATAAGAATATCTACTATTTGTTTAAACAAAGATTAATAATAAAGTTTTTGAAAAATTAATTTGGGATATATTTGGGATTTGGGCGTGGACAAATCCCAATCTATAGTAATTTGGGATTTTGCCAACATGTATATATATAAGTATTTAACAATAAATAAATTATGAAAATTATTTATAAGGGTGCAGATACATTCTTAATGCATTAGTACAAGGTTGGTTAAAAACCTGTAACGGTAATAATAAAAAGACAAAAAATTTTACAAATATGGTATAAATTATAACTAGCACTCACGCTACAATAAATATTTATCAAGAGAACTCAACGTTTTTTTTAATTTCATATTGTAAATTATTAAAAATAACCAACCTTCATGCTTTTTATTTGTGACTTGTAAAATTATTTGCAACTTGAGCTATAACGAAAATACTCTATTTTGGTGAAAAGCTAGTAGAAGTCAAAGAAGAGTGCGTGAGAAAACTGATAAAAAATTATATATATAGTGAAGTATATATTATGTCATTGTACGCACATATATACATACATTTTATATTCCGATCAAATAAGAAGGGGTAAATTAGTAGAGCCAAGCATAACGATTTAAATATAGTTCTCAAGGATTCAACAAATGAACTTTTCACATAGATAAGGCGAATGAAAAACTATCTAACAATTATTGCATTTTCATTAAATCCAAATTATTTAATATTTATTCATTAAAAGTTAAAAAAAAATTTGGACACAGCATCTTCTTTAAAGACATCTAAACTTTGAACGAAGATGACTCAACATTTACCTGATCAAATTTGATCAATATTTTTTCATTTTAATTTTGTAAGCACGTAGAATTAAAATAAAAAATATTGATCGAATTTGACCGGGTAAATATTGAGTAATTTTTCAAAGTTTAGATGTCTTTAAAGAAGATGCTGCAGCCAAATTTATTTTTAACTTTTAATGAATATTTCTTGACAGCTAACTATTCAAATTCAATTATTATTTTTTTATTTCAATTATACAAGTTAACAGAATTAAAAGAAAAAAAAATTCATCGAATTTGGATAGTTGGCTGTCGAGAAATCTTTGTTTAAGGTTCAAAAAAAAAAATTTTACCCGATTTTTCCAAGATATTTAAAGTTTTTTATAACTTTTACCGATGATTTTTTGATAACCACTAAACAAAATTCAATTAATTTTTTTTAATTTTAATTCTACAAAAGTATAGAATTAAAATAAAAAAAATTTTACCAAATTTGATCAAGTAGTTATTGAGAAATAATCACTAGAAGTTTTAAAAAACTTTCAAATTTATTAATAGGATCTGTGCTATGAGCGTTAGGTTAATTGACTATCTACAATCTGCAACATGCTTAACCTGGCACACAATTCGGACGTGCATTATGTCCGGTCCCAAGAGCATGCACTTAGGAGATGCGACTGTAGTTGTAATAGTTGTAAATATAATGGGTTAATTTATTCTGAATCTGATGTCATGCTAGATATAACAATAAGTTATCAGTTTATAGGCTGAGCCATAAATACAGGCCACTGTTTTTCAAAAATATGCGAGCAGTCGCATATACTATATCATGGGAAATTCATGATATTTCTCAATTTTAAAGCCTGGATTTTTAATTTTTATCAATATAAATCCCCTGATTCTTCGACTTCCCATATGGGTATATGAACATCGGTCACAAGACAATCGCAAAAGTCTTAAAATTAATGATATTCATCAGCAAAAAAAAAATATGCGTAAACCTCCGCAAGTTTTACGTGAGTGTAAACTTGCGAAAATCTTACGATTAGTTCGGAGTATTACGTAGGGGTAATAATTACATAAGATTACACTATAGTATATTTTGAATTATATATAAGTAATCTTACGTAAGTTATTGCTATAATATTTCTGATATAATGCAAAATTTTACAAAATAGATCAAATAAAAAAAATGCACCTTTAGGGGTTGCAGGATCGCAGGAGTAATATTTTCGCATATTTTGTGATGTTTTTATATTGTTTCGCAATATTTGCCAAATTTTTGCAAATTTTCAAAATTTTTTAAAAAATAAATAAACGATATACATATTCATATAATCATGCTTTTTTACAGAGTTTCGCAATATTTCGCACTGTTTCGCAATTTAATATAAAATTTTTATTTTTTTATTTATTATTATTATATATTATATTTTACATTTATTAAATATACAATTTTAATTAATATTACATGCTTTATTATATATTACATATTATTTTTACATTATTACAAATATTTTAAACTACTTTCGCACTTCGTCGCATCTAATTCTATTACTATATACAAAAAACTAGCCCTATATACTTATTTCGCTCACCCTACAGTTAGCTATTATCTTCACTTCTTTGTTTTCTATCGTTTTTGAAAGTATCAGAGGTCGTAGTTGGCATGTGCAAGGTTTCGAAATGTTGTTGTTTTTCTCACAAAGTGCCAAAATAAAATAAATTAATAAAAAAATTTAAAAATAAACCAAAAAAACAAAAACAAAAAATACAAAACAAAAAAAAATAAAGCGAAACCTTGCAAGAACTTGCAAAAACTTGCGAAAACTTGCGCCCATTTCTCTAAAGAAGTGTTCTTGAAATTTAGAAATTGCTAGAGTGTGTTTTTGAAAGTGTTGGAGGTCGTAGTTGGCATGCGCAAGGTTTCGAAAAGTTGTTGTTTTTCTCGCAAAATGCCGAAATAAATAAATTAATAAAAAATTTTAAAAATAAACCAAAAAAACAAAAACAAAAAACATGAAATAAAAAAATAAATGAAACGAAACCTTGCAAAAACTTGCAAAAATTTGCAAAAACTTGCGACCATTTCTTTAAAGAAGTGTTCTTGAAGATTTAGAAATTGCTGGTATTTGTTCTTGAAAGTGTCGAAAGTCTTAGTTGGCATGCTCAATGTTTCGAAAGTTGTTTGTTTTTCTCGCAAAGTGCCGAAATAAAATAAATTAATAAAAAAATTTTAAATAAACCAAAAAAAACAAAAACAAAAAACATGAACCGAAAAAATAAATGAAGCGAAACCTTGCAAGAACTTGCAAAAACTTGCAAAAACTTGCGAAAGCTTGCGAATACTTGTGCCATTTCTCTAAAGAAGCGTTCTTGAATTTAGAAATTGCTGGGGTATGTTCTTGAATGTGTCGAAAGGCATAGTTGGTATGCGCAAGATTTCGAAAAGTTGGTTGTTTTTTTTGTAAAGTGCCAAAATAAAAATAAATTAAAAAAAATTAAAAAAATAATAAATAAAAAAAAATAAAAAACAAACAAAAACAAAAAAAATGAACGAAAACAAAAAAAACAAATTAAAACAAAAAATGGAAAACAAAAGTGAAAAAAAACAAAATAGAAGATCTAATTATAAACAAAAGATCTAATCTGATCTTGTAGTACAGAATTTGAACTTCATTGAACTATTTCGAGCTATTTCGAAAAATTAGTCCAATGCGCGATTCAGGTTACAGATCTATTGATCCAGCTTGTTTTCTGGTCCTAAAATATTTCGAAATGGTTTGAATATTTATGTAAGAAATTTAGCGTAAATTTACGATTTCTTACAGTTCATAAAAAAGTTGTAAAAAATTTAGCATAAACTTTCAAGTTTTACAGTACATAAGAAAATCGTAAATTTACATAAAATTTTTACGTAAATTTACGATTTTCTTACACATTGTAAGACTTACGTAGTATTACGCTAAATTTTACGTAAGTTTACGATTTTCTTATATACCATAAAAACTTGCGCAAGTTTATGCATATATATTTTTGCTAATGTTGTACATTCATCATGATTTTTCAAATAGCATTTTGCTATTTTGAATTATAAACCGGATATTTGGAAATTAAAATAAATGTCAATTGACCAGTATAAATGTATCAAGATAAATCTGGTAAGTTACAAATTTAGTGGAACATATGATATATCAATATTTGCTAACATAAATAAACTTTTACTACTGTATTTTTGTAAAATAGCACCTGATGCAGACTTATTTAAGTTACTAGTTATGTCTTAAGATTGTGCTTTGTTTTATAAACTGATTTTGTATATAGGGCGTAACTAAGTGATGTTATAAGTTTGCATCTTTCGAGTCGAAAAGAGAGCTAAGCAGGGCCCAATATGCCGATAATCGCAAGTGAAACCAGGATTCATGCAGGAAAAACTGGTACAATTACTATACAATTTAAGCGGGACCCCAGACATGTAGTACAGAGGTCATACGTTACGCATTTCAGCAAAAACCCCTGAAATTTGAAAAGCAAAAAATCAGTTTTTGGCAATTATTTTGGCATTCAGTGGTCCAATTTGAACGAACTTTTTTTTAAAATAAAGTTCTCAGTGAGGCGCATCTAATAAAAAAAGCTTATTCAATTCTGATTACTGGATTAAAAGTTATTTAAATAAATAGATTTTGTCGTTTTCAGCAAATTAGGTCAAAATTGGCCAAAATCCAGTTATGACCTATATGAGAGATGTCCGGGTCCTATTTAAGCAAAGTGCTGGCAGAAGATAAGTGATTTAATTAACTGCCAGATCGGGACATTTTACATAGAACTATAGTGCAGGAATCCTTAAATCAACAAGTCCTATATATGCAGCCAAATTTTGGGTTGGGTCGGAGCCAATAAAATTGCAGAAAATTTTGCGAATAAAAAAAAAACCAAAAATATAGTATAAAAAAAAAATTTTTAACTTTTTTAATAATTTTTTTATAATTCTGCTAATTCTGGCTGGCATTATGGAAATTCTGGCCAAAATTATAGTGGCCAAATTTTACGTTTATTAATAAAAATAGTTAACTTTAAACCTTTATAAAAGTAGTTAAACTTTATAAATTAAAAAACTAATTCTATAGCTTTATTCTTAAAGTCTTTTTCTATACTGCTATAGAAAGAAAAATTGTCCTAGCTATGCTAGTTATTTTTTTATAACGTTTTAAAAATTATCAATTTCACTTGTTGATTTAAGGGTTCCTGCACTGTAATACAATAAAAAATTTGCTATATATAAAACATAACAACGTTAAGGCAGAGGGCAGTAGCCCAGAAAGTGGACTAAATTTGCACCTAATCAAAAAATTTTAAAATCTATTATTAAAACTAGTGATTCTGACCAAAATAAAAAAAAAAACAGCTAAGCCAATTTTTCGACACAGTCGATCGATTTTTTTAAAATCGGCTAGCTAGGTTTATAAAAAAACTTTTTTCTCAAAACTTTATAAAACATGTTAACTGGTCTGTGTCATTTCACCGACCAACAATCAGTTCACCGACAATTAGTTTACTAACAGATTATTTCATCACTAAGTTTTTAAAAATCATATCAGCGAATCAGCATAATTGGGTAAATCGACCAATCATGATCGAGGATTATCAAAAAAATTTTGTATAAAAATTTAGTATAGAGCGAATTTTCACAAAACGACCTTTTTAATCAGCTTTGTATTTATAATTAAGTACGTAGAACATTATGAAATTCATGTATTTAATTATAAGCCAAAAGTAGATTAAAAAGGCTATTTTTTTGAAAATTAGTATCCGAATTTACCCTTAATAGTTACCAACCTATCTTACAATGCCCAACCTATTCTAAAACACCTGAGTATTTCAACAAGCGGTAAAAGTAATTCTTTCTACAGCTTAGCATAGCTCTTTTATTGAATTTTTTTGGTTTTTTAACTTGTCTAGACGTTAAAGAAGCCGTTTTGTTAGTTGTAACAAGTGCTTTATTTGTTAGTTTTTCAATGTTACTTAAGGGGCAAATTTTCGTGTAATAGTTTATTGAAAAAAGGCCCAATTATGCCGATCTGCTAATATGATTGCACTATCCTTAACTTTAATTCCAAAACCTAACCCTAATGACAATACCAGAATTACTATCGGTGAAATGACCGGGACCACTCAGTGACTATAATCCTATTTGATAGGATACATTAATTTTTAATTTTTGAATCGCATAATTATATATAGTAAGGTATCTTCTAATCGGGTTTTATAGTACCCGAAATATACATAGATAGGTCAGGTTAATTAGGGCGCTGACATATATTACGTAATATTTTTTTATTAAGGGGGTTACCCCCCTCCCTCCACATCATATATGAAGTATATATATAGTATATTATACCCAGCTACCCCTTCCACCCTAAAAATATTACATAATATCTGTCAGCGCCCTTATAGGGTTACTAAAAAAGAAAAGATTTGCAGAAAAAACTTCAAAAATAAGCAAAAAATTACTATAAATGAAAAAGATCTGTATAAAAAACCTCAAAAATAAGCAAACTCATACCTGACCTATCTATGTATATTTCGGGGTCCTGGTTTTATTCTAATTATTGCAAGTTGTTTTAATCAAATTATGATTTATTTAAAATTTTTTTGGCTAAGCCGACTAAGCTAATAAAATTTTATTGGCTTAGTTGGTCAAAAAATTTTGATCGACCAGGATTACTAATTAAAACTGTTCAATATATAAGTATCGAGTCAGTTTTTGTCTCGAATTAGCTCAGATTCAAACATGTGACTCACCCTGTCACAATCACATGTTCGATTGTTTGATTGATCATTAGGTCGATCATAGTTAAGTAAGTTAACGTCGTATAGAAAACAGAAAGTGGTACATTTTTTAATTCGAATACATACTGGTACAAGTTACTATTTTAATAAATACCCTGAATTTAAAATCCGTAATCTAATGCCTTTTATCGTAAAATTTCGCTTTTTTTTTGTTGATTTTCAAAACACTTGCAATGTTTATTCTTTTTTGGTGGGATCTACTTACCTTACTGTTTTAAGTACTATTTACTCTATTATTCGTTATTCAACCTATTTACTCTTTACTATTTACTCTTTACTATTTACTATTTACTCTTTACTATTTATTATTTACTCTTTACTATTTACTATTATTTACTATTTACTCTTTACTATTTACTCTTTAATAGCAAATTTCAAATCTATTACTGGTTCATATCCACTTAACAACTTGGTGCAAAGAGCAATTTCATTTATTCTTTAGGTTTCCTTCCATTTTTATGATATGTTCTAAGCTAAGTTTGCATATTTATTTTTTAAAATTTATGGTTTTTGTTTTTTGTCGTTTTGGATTTTTTAATGGGTTGATGAATTGATAATCATCGATCGACAAAGACTATAGCAAAAGGACGAAAGAGAGTTTGCTGATCTTTTCTAAATATTGGACTTGGTAAAACACAGATGTGCATGTATGTACATATATTAATAAATTTTATATATTATAACTATAACTTTTATGACTGTTGCTACCTTTCACCCTAGGTGATATCACCTAGTTCGGAAGTTGGGTCGGGAGTCGCGTCGGGAGTCAGTCCAAAGTACGAGAACATACTGGAACATAAGATCGAATTTCCATTCATGTGATCTTCAATCAGCAGCTAGCCAATTAAAATCAGGCTCAGTATAACGTAAAGGAAATTAAAATGATCGCTTTGCATTTATTATAAAAATTAGTCGCTCGTTACGGCTGTTGTCTCCACTCCGCTCCTTTATCCTAACCCATACCCTAACCCTAAACTTAACCCGAACCTAACCCTAACTCTAACCCAAATCCTAACATTAATTTTTTTGTTACGTGAATAGAAATCGATCCTATGCTCTGTCAATTTCGAACAATAAGTTGAAAAAAATTTTTTTATTAAATAAATCGAACTTGAACTACATCAGTATATTATCTAACTAGCACTAATTTTAATCCCATACTCTAACCCTAACCCTATAGGACAAAACATATCAAAATAAACCAAAATTTCATCATCAGCCGATATTAAAAAAACCTTGTACCGAAGTTATGTAAGAATCGGTACCGTAGTGATGACACCAAAGCGACGATACCAACTAATGACACTAGCGACGTACACCAACAATAAAAAACATCAAAACCGTTATCTAAAAGCCAAGAAAACGAAGCACTACTAAGTGCCACACCAACAAACAACGGCCAAGAAAATTTAAAGCACCAAAAAACAACAACGCGGCACTAAAAAAGAAAACATACCAAAAGTGAAATGCCACGAACTAAAAAAAAAGCTCTAAGGTAAAAGCATTGTAACTATACTCTAGCGATCTAACCACTAACTAACGGCACAGCAAGCAATGCAATTGCGTAACGAAGCAACAAGTGTCACCAACAAACGATGACCAAGAAAGACACAACACTAAAAAAAAAAGTTTAAAAGTAAATGCATTCTAACTATATGATACTGAAGCAATGACACCAAGCGACGATGACACCAAAGCAACGACGACACCAAAGCGACGATACCAACTAATGACACCAGCGATGACAAAACCATTATCTAAAAGCCAAGAAAGCGAAAGTTAATACTGACAATAAACTAAAAGCAACTACGGTAAAAAAAGAAATACTGTAAAAAAAAATATATACTTATAGATCTGATGTTATGTAACTGGTGTGATCATGTAAACAATGACGATCACCTGACATAGGTGATATCACCTAGGGTGAAAATTAGTTATAATTAACTTTTATATATTATAAGATTTAAGTAAAAATTTTATAGATGTTATATATCATAATGTTAAATAAAAATTTTTATATAAATGTTATATATTAATAAATTTTATATATATAATTATGTAGCCTTTGAATTTTATAAAATTTAAATAAATTTTTATATAAATTTTAAGAAAAGGAATAGTTAATATTTCAAAATTTTACTAGAGTAACTCCTGTTGTATTTTTAATTAAAAATGCTTCTCTTGTAATTTTACTCCTAACATTAGCTCTAATTCTAACCCTAACTTTAATTATAACTTTAATATTTACTTATTTGACCATTTAATATATTTTTATATTTTAAATTATTATTACATAACTATTAAATAAATATTATTTAAAAATTATATTTATGTATAAATTATACTATGTAAGTCTACATTGGGTTTGTAAACTTATATATAATTTTTAAATACACAATTTTACATAAAAACAACTTTGTAATATAACTAATCAACTTAATAAATTCACTAACTTATTTCAGGTTTTTCAATTAGTAGATAAATATTATAATTACCAACTTTATTAACATAAGCTTGAGTCTTAAAAGTGATAATGCAGAATAAAAAAAAATTAAATCATTATACTTACTAACTGAATCAATTTGATATTTAAAAATAACTCATTGGTTAAGTTAGCATGAATATAATTAAATTAATGAAAATTAAATAGTTTATATTAAACTATTTTGAAACTTATAATGAATGCTTTTAAGTATATAAATTATTAGATTAAGGCTCAATTTTATTTAGTAAAAAAAAAAAATTGTTTATCTATAATAAAAAAAAAAATGCTCAAGACCATTTTTTTTATTATAAAATTATATTGATTTAAGTTTAATATCTGCATTTTATAATATGAATTTGTAAATTTATCTTAATTAATCATATGTATTACTTGAGCATGATCTTGATAACTAGTCAATCATATTGAGAGAAATTATTCTTAATAAGAAGTAAGGGAAGTGCCATTTATTACATAATTTATTTTTATTAGAAGCTTATACCCCCTTTCTTTCTGTGATCTAATTAGCAGCCAATAATAATTTTATATATAATATATAGACGTGATAGACTGTTAACCCCTCTTGAAATTACGTAATAAATGGCACTTCCCTAACTTATTAGCTAAGGGTGCTCTCAAGCATTTCTTTATATGATTAGCTAATGATCAAAATCGTATATAAGTACTATAATTAATTTTAAGAGTGTTCTTAAGTAACTTAATCACTCTATTGTAAAGGTAAATTTTTATTAGTAAAAAATAGTTTATCGAATCAATTATATTGATTATTCCAATGAATAAAACACATAATATATATTAAAAAGAAAAAAATTATTAGCAAATGTTTATTTAGCCAACTATGGGTATTTATTATTCCAATTAACAAGAGGTAGAGGCCCAAACATTTTTTTTATCATAGAGTTGCACTTATTGGTCAAAGTTTTTTGTTGAATTATTAGAAAAAACAATTGTTCAAGTACTTTGCTCTTTCTATATTATTATTATTATCACTATAGATTTCAAAATCAATATCAACAAATTATTACTTTATTACTTATGTTAAAAATATTTACTACAATAAAAAATGCACTTTTTGTGTTCTGTTGATTCATAGTAAATTCTAAAAAAAAGAAAAAACAGAATTTGGAAGTATCGAGATTCTTTATTTTTTTACTAATCCATCATTTTCATTATTTAATTTTATTTATTTTTTTTTATTTCTATTTGTAAAAAATTGGTACTATAGTAATGATAAAAATATTTGCTCAAGCATCAATTGCAATCAATATTTTAATTAATTATAATACCTGAGCACCAACATGATCATAAGTTAATCTATTGTGGTAAGCATATTTCAATCATATCATTATCATCATCTGTACTATCAATCTTCAACAGCATACTACCAGTTTTTAAAAATAGTCAAATTAATAATGTTATAATGGTTGAGTACTGTTTTAATCAATAGCTGATTACATTAAGTATGCTGCTTGAAAACATCCTAAATAATCTTTACAATAATTTTGCTAAAGATTTATGTTGCAAAATGCAGATATTAAATTTTAGCCAATTAGCAAAAAAGGTGGTCTCTAACCATCTTTTTTTTTTATCATGATAATGAACTCATCTAGTCAGCTAAACTATTTTCTAATAATTAAAAATCAAGCTGAATTACATTGTTGCAGCTTTTTTTTGCTACCACTATTCTATCTTACTCTATTCTTGTAACAAAGTTATGAGCAAACAAGCTATATAGTATAACTAAAAAATTTTTATTTTAATTTAAATAATTGATATCTCTATTAAATTAATATGAAATAAATTAAAATCTCTTAAATAATTATTATTATAATTAAAATTTATTTTAAAATACATATATATAATTTATTGTATTAAAATTTATATAGTAGCACGTGGGTAATAGAAGAAGATCTATTAGCTAGTTTAATATAATTTGTCCTCAGGCATTTGAAAACATGAGTGTATAATAGTAAAAATTGCATAATCAGTTAGTTTATGTAAGTGGTATGAAGTAATTGATAGTATTGTTCTCAGTACTGATGAGGTATTGGCAAATTAGCTGTTTCTTCTGCAAACCTGACATTCATCTGGTTATATCTAGTGATGCCACCGAAATTGATTTTTGAAAAAGGCCTATTTCATTTTCATTAGAGGAAATTAAAATGTTTTATAAGAAAGAACAAATAAAATTTATATAGATATGTTCCTTATAATTTCATTTATTCAAAAAAAGTATCAAATAATTTCGTCTTTCAAGTAAAATAGGTCAAAAACAATTTTGTCTTCAAATTTTAATTTCGGGTTTTAGAACCCAAAATGCTTTCATCCTCATGTATAGGTATATCATTCCCTCCCCTTGCTCAACATAGTGACCTGTCGGGATGACAATTATGAAGGGTAGAGTTGGGCGTGGTTTATAAGTTTGTCTTGTAATATGGCCTGTCGGATAACAGTCATATATGTATGCAGTCTTTGTGACTTGACAGGATATCAGTTATATATGCAGCTTTTTCGTGACCTGCTATCAAGTTCATGTAAAAATAAACGGAAGGATCCAATCCTAAGAAAGCTGCGCAGGTTGAACAATAAGCAGGAGAATAACCTATTTGTGTTTGCGTATTTAGAACCCCAAAGTGAGAGTCAAAACAAAATATACGTACATGCTAAAAATGAAAAATCTTACTAATTGTAACTTGCATGTATATCTGAATAAAACAGGTAAAAGTATTCTAATTCGAAATATGCATAATTAAAAACTAAAAATGATAACTATTTACAATATTTCGGCATTTACAACCTATTATGGCAATTACAACTATAACAACTATTATAGTAGATATAGCATTTATAGCAAATACGACATATAACAACTTTGGGTTCCAGTTGTTATTAGAAGTTGCAACCCAGGTTGTAATTCGAAATGTCCGTAATAATTACTTATGGCCAGCAACAGAACCCCGAAATATACATAGATAGGTCAGGTATAAGATTGCTTATTTTTGAGGTTTTTATGCAAATCTTTACTATTTATAGTAATTTTTTGCTTATTTTTGAAGTTTTTTTGCAGATCCTTTCTTTTTTAGTAACCCTATAATTAACCTGACATATCTATGTATATTTCGGGGTCCTCTAGCAACACTAATACGTAGAGATTAAGTCCATATAAAATTTGCTTTCCGGATTACAAACTGGAATATAAACTTATTACTAGAGTTCTAACCCGTCACAAAAACCCCAACCTGGGTCACCCATGGGTGGGTCACCCAGGTGACCCAGGTGAACACTAGGTAATAGAAAAAATTCTGCTATAGGTCACTTGCAGGTAGGTTACCCGGGTGACCCGAGTGAACACTGAGTAATAAAAAAATTTTGCTAGGGGTCACTCGTGGTCTTTATACTCTTGTTATCTTGCTAGCAAGCTATTACTCGTATTTATTTATTTTTATTTTTTATTCGTTGTTATTTATAATATTTATTTAAAGTAAGCACGTTTAAACATTTAATTCTATTACTGGTAGGTATTTATTTAATTATATGGCATACTACCATACTATATTTTGATTTTGCGAATTTACATATCTTTGTTGTTGAGAATCAGTTTGAGTCACCCAAGCAGTAATAGTTAATTATCTGACTAATAAATGTATAGGCTACCCTGGCGACTCTTATACAATTTCTAAAAACTTGTTTAATAAAAAATTTTTTTAATTAATAAATTATTATGATCAAAATACTATATCTAATAGACGTCAGTACTGTTCCTAAAGGTAAAAAAAAAACGATCTATATACCATTCCTAATTGGGTTCTAAAGACTGAATACTACTATCAAACAAATCCATAGTATAGTCCAATTATGGTATTAGTACCTAATTCGATTGTAAAATTAAGATGTAACATAAAATTCAAAAAAAAAAGAATTGAAAATAACTTGCATAGAATTTTTTAAGAACTCTATAATATCAAAAACGGTATATAAATTGATTTGTTTTTTTCACCTTATCAAGTGAATAGTATTTGGCTCATATGATCTGCATTCAACATAAATTTTTTTCAATAGGTATTTAAGTAGTAGCCATTTTTGCGAATTAAATTATCTCTGACATAATAATCCTAAAACAACAAATATCAGCACTTATATAAACTCTCTTTATAAATCTATAGGTAAAGATCTTAATATGTTTTAATAAGCTATACGTTACTTCAAAACTAATTAAAGTATTGAATTAAAAAGTTCAGCATAATGTTGTATACTTACTTGTCTTATATGACGGGCTTTCACAGTAATTTTGCACTGAATTAAGACGATAACGTAGCTTTACATTTCATATTAGCTAAAAAAAAACTAGTTTTTGATGTCTTATTTAATTTAGCAAAGCAGGTTTGTCACGAGGGATTAAATAGGATTAACAAAACTAGATGCTCTATCATCAGAAAATTTTATACATAGATATTGATCGATATATAGTACTTAATTGTTTTATATCGATTATATAATATCGTTATATAGGGGCTCGTCAGTAGAAAAGGGGTAGAAAGTTTTTACCACTTTTTTTTTAAATTTTAAATTAAAATAATTCAATAACTACTATAGCAAATTAAATAAATTTTTTTTATTTTAATTTTATAACTACATATAATTAAAATAAAAAAAAAATTATTAAATTTAGTTTAATAGTTATTGAGATATTTTAGTTCAAAGTCTAAAAAACTTTTACTTAGAAACTTTCTACCCTCTTTCTACTGACGAGCCCCCATATATCGATTAAAATATCATTATATATTGATTAATTGGATAAAATCGATATGTATCTATAATAGATATATATCATAATATCGTTATATATCGATTAAATTGGATAAAAATCGATATATATCTATAATCAATATATATTATTTTTTTTACATTAAATCGTTATATATCTATAAATCGATTATAATCGTAATTACTTGAAACAATATATAACGATTAACAGATCTTTAACGATTACACAGTGTTTTGACCACGTTACAAAAATTTCATCCCAGATCACCGGGTAAAAAAAAAAAAAAAGTAAAATTTCAAAAAAAAGTATGTTAAAAAAAAAGAGAAAAACAAAGTAAAGAAAACTGGCATAGGAAAAAAAAAAAAGCGTTTTGCTCTATTTTTTATCACCTCTCCTTTTTTTTCTCACCTCTCCCTTTTTTTTTTCTCCCTTTTCTTCTCTTTCTTTTTTTTTCTCTTCTTTTCTTTTTTTCTTTTTTTTTCTTTTTTTTTTAATATTTCGAATACTTTCGAAATATTTTAGGACGATCTGCAACCTGTATCATATCAATGACGCGTTTACTAATATCTTCGAAATGTTTCGATGATTTTTGATAATTGTACTACAAAATCAGATTAGATCTTTGTTTATTTTTTTTTTGTTTAGAATTTAGATCTTCTATCAATTTTACATTGTTTCTTCGTTTTCCTTTTGTTTTTTTTTGGTTTCGTTTCATTTTTTTTAGTTTCGTTTTGATTTTTTTATTTACATTTTTTTTTATTTTTTAATTTTTTTTACTTTATTTTTATACTTTACCACTAGCACTTTGCAAGAAATCCAATAACTTTCCAGCACTTTGCACAAGCCAACTCAGCCTTTCGACACTTTGCAAGAATACACAACACCTTTCTCTAGCAATTTCGAACGTTCAAGAATGCAAGTTTTCGCAAGTATTCGCAAGTTTTCACAAGGTTTTGTTTTATTTATTTTTTCGTTTCATGTTTTTTGTTTTTGTTTTTATTTTTATTAATTTATTTTATTCTGGCACTTTGTGAAAACCTTCGACGATTTCTGAATTGCAAAACATGAACTCAAAATGGAAATTTGGGGCTTTGTTTATTTTTTTATTTAGTTTGCTTACATTTTTGTTTTTTGTTTGTTTTCTTTTTTTTTAATTTCAGAACTTTGCAAGAAAACTGCTTAACTTTTTCGGCACTTCAATTCTAACATCTCTGGCACTTTGCAGGAAGTCACGAATATGAACGAATATAATCGAATATAAGCGAATATGAGCGAAATATAATAGTTTATTTTTTTCAGTTTTTGTTTTTTTGATATTTTTTCAGTTTTGTTTTTTGTTTTTTGTTTGTTTTTTTTACTTATTTTTTTTATTTTATTTTATTTTATTTATTCCTTACTTCTTTCGGAACTTTGCAAGAAAACAATCTAACTTTCTGGGACTTTGCAAGAAGTAGCAAATATAAGCAAATATAAACGAATATAAGCGAATATGAGCGAATATAAAGAATATAATAGTTTATTTTTTTGTTTTTATTTTTTTAATTTTTTTTGGGTTCGTTTTTTTTGGATTTATTTTTTTTTATTTTTTTTATAATAATATATAATATATGTAATATTTAAAATATAATATATAAAAAAAAAAAATTTTTATATTAAATAGCGAAAACTTGTGAATATTGTATATTTAATAAATTAAAATATTATATAATAACAATAAATAAATAAAAATTTATAATTAAATTGCGAAAACTTGCGAAACCCTGTAAAATATTCAAAAAGCATGATTATGTGAATATAATAATTATTAATTGATATTATATCAGATATATATCGATTAATATCGATATATATCGATATATATCGATTACTATCACTATCGATTATAATCGATATATTGATATATATCGATACCCATCACCCTGCCGATTACTATCGATAGTGATATTAATCGATATATTGATATATATCGATTACTATCACTATCGATAGTAATCGATATATCGATATATATCGATTACTATCACTATCAATAGTAATCAGCGTAGGTGATGGGTATCGATATATATCTTACCAGTTAGTAATCAATATATATCTATATATAAAATTTGCAGATAATACTGCTTGCTTGAAACTTACGCTATCTAATAATTATAAAAAAAATTTTTTGCAAGACAGGATTAAAAGCTAGTACGATGTACATAATAGCCAATTAGATATATGGATCGATGTGTAGATTATTCTAGAGCCTGAATTCCTAATTAGGAATATTGCCAGACTGTATTATAACTGGGCACCCATGTGGGTGACCTGCAGGTTGACCCACAGGTGACCTGCGGGTGACCATGGGTTGACCACCCGGGTGGGCCATAATTCAACTCTAGTCACCTGCCCACCTGCTGATATACATGTTGGCAAAATCCCATAATACTATAGTTTGGGATTTGTCAGTGCCCAAATCCCAAATACATCCCAAATTAATTTCTTAAAAACTTTATTAATAATCTTTGTTTAAACAAATAGTAGATATTTTTATTGTTGTAAATAAGATATTTGCAAAATTTTAAGACTACTTTTTTGATTTAATCTTTTACAAATAGCAATTGTTTTTTTTGAATTTGGGATTTGTCCGTGTTTTGCCAGCAAGTATATCCGTGGGTGACCCAGATGATAATTATCCGGGTCAGAACACTACTTATTACCAGAATGCCAAATCAAGTTGCCTAAATAATTCAGTTGACTGGTTGACCTGGTTAAAATTATATAAGCATGTAAAAAATGCATGATGCATAGAGATGCTTCAAATATACCAATTTTAAAATAATAATACAAGTGTTAGCATCCCTAATGATGCTATGTAAATGTTTTGACATATTTATATAATAAGTTTTATCATTTTTCGGGTTGGCAGGTGAGTGATCTTAAGCCCTACATATGTGCATATGTATGTCATAACCTGTTTTAATTATTAATCGGGTATGTGTGAAAATTTTTTTAACAATACCCGATAATAATTATCCCTGCATTGAGCGATAGGAAGTTTATATCTCCAAAATAGTTTTGACTAATACTGCTTTACCATTTTAGAGTTTTAGGTTTTTTTGTAGTTTCGGGTTTTTTACATTTTAAAAATTAGTTTTGGATATTTAAAACTAGTTTCGGATTCAGTTTTGGGCCAAAAAAGTTTCGGGCAGTATCATTACACCTGGTATAGTGATGTTTTTATGAATATATACTGAATAAAAATGAAGTATGCTTTTTACTTTATAGCAGAAAACAAATAGTTCGTTATTAAAACAGTATATAATTTTATTAAATAATAGAAGATAGTAATAAGCCTTGTTTGTAGAAATTATTCTAAAGAAAAAATATTACATTTTACAAGATAAAAATAAAGCGATAAAGATATAATCCTAAGCTAAGATTCTATATAAGGGTATGGAACTCTAACTTTTTATAGAAAGAGAGAAATACTTTCTTTTTATACTTTTTTATTCTAAAAGATGTAATAGTTCTATTGTTAATTTGTACAAAAATAAATTACTAAATTATTGTACAGATAGTTAGAGGTACATTCAACCCTCCATAAATGCAACTTGTAGGAACAAGCCTACAATGTGCATTTAGGGAGGTTTGCATTTAGAGTGAGCCAATTAAATTGCAGCTTTAAAATTTTGATCATTGAGTTTGTATAACTTCTACCAAAACTGTATAACCTATCTTAAATACTAAAATTTGATTGGCTACGTGCATTTAGGGAGGTTAGTGTAATATAAAATGTTATTCAAGAGAACGTGCATTTACAGAATATAGAATGTGCATTTAGCACTAATAACATCTTACGAAATAGGAAAAAACGTGCATTTATAGAGGTATTGTATTTATGGAAGTTGCATTTATGGAGGTCTAACTGTATTTGTACAAAAGTAATTAGAGATTTTGTTTGGGTAAACAGAGATATTTGTATAGAGATAAATAAAGATATTTGTATAGAGATAGATAAAGATATTTGTACAGAAATAGGTAAAGATATTTGTATAAAGATAAGTAGAGGTATTAGTATAGGGATAGTCATATAGAGATAATTAAAGGCAGTCGTATTGTATCTCATATCACCCAAGTTACTAGTTGAAGGACCCCAAATAATTCATATAGAGGTTATATTGGCTTTAATATAAACTTTTTTGTAAATTTTATCCACTTTTTATTAGAACTAATTCATCTTATTTTATATATAAGCTTTAATATTTAAATAATTTTATCTATTTAAAAATATAACAAATATATTTTTTTTTAAAAAAATTTTTTTTTTATTTGGTTATTCAAATTTTAAATATAATCTATCTAAAATTTATTAATTTTATCCATTTTAAATAATATAATATCAAAGGCTTTTATCCATTTTTAAATATAACCTTTTGGCCAATAACCTCTTTTCGAATATAACATGTTAGTAAAAAAGTACCTTTTTTATTCAAAATTTCAATATAACCTTTATATGTATTGTTTAGGATCCTCTAGTTGGTATAACCTTGCATTATCTAGTATAACCAAGCTGCAGTATTGTAGTACAGCTCCTGTGCCTAATTCTTTTACTTAAAAGAATCTTTTTCTATATTTTTAACTACAGTCGCTTCTCTCTAATCCAAACCTCTCTAAACTGAACACTATTAAACTTTCTCTAAACTGAACAAAATCTCCTAGAACATTTGTAAATTTTATTATAAAGTTCAGATAAGCTATATATAACTTTTTGAAAACTGAACTTTTCCAAATTTTTATATAGTAAAGAAAAGCTGTCCCAGCAGTTCAGATTAAAGAGAGTTGACTGTATATAATATAAAATGTACATTTACGAAGTTTATTTTGTACTACATTGCTACACTACTTATAAAACCTATTTTATAACAATAGTAAATAACCTTTGATTCACTGGTCCGATTTAGATGCTTTAACTCTAAAATAATACCTCAAAAAAAGAATTCTAACAAACCCAAAATTATATAAATCTAATCACAGGATCATAAAATTGATATGGATTTGTTTTTTTTTTAATTTTAAGATGAGGTTTTGCTCATGTCTTTATTGATAATTTCGATATAGATTTGTGTATTATTACTATATAGAATTTATTAATAAATATATATTGATTTTATAATTCTGTAATTAGATTTTTATGATTTATTTGAGAGAATCATTTTGGTAGCTAAATCATCCAAATTGGACCAGATCTAAAATTATTACTGTACCCATTAAAGTTTATAAATATTTGTAATAATAATTTAACATACGTGAAAATTTGATTTGCTATTAAACAGTCAGGTAGAGGAAAAAATCAGATGATTTCTGACACCTCTCAAAACAATTAATTTTATTAAAAATTTAAATTTGGCCACTTTATATATAAATACAATTAATTTTCAAATTGGCCTCTTTATATAAAAAATAAAATCTGAATTTGGCTGCTAAAAATTTTTATTGGTTGGGACTAGGTTGTCCGCACTATACTTATTCCCAAAATTTGAATATAGGGACCATTAAAGCCAGGTTCGTTTATATGTTTTTTATAAATTAGGGTAAGGGTTAGTTAGGAGTTAGGGTTAGGGATATCTTATAGATAAAATTGCCTTCCCAGCTTTTTTTATTAATGCTTCGAGACACTCGTTTCTTGTATTTTTGGCGGTTTTTTCTTTGTTTTTGTGGTCCGTGAATAAGATCAAAATTTTACGATTTGATTGGCTGTCAGTCACGTGAAAGAACCTGGCTTTAACTAGGGATCCTAATTTTCTGCTGCGACAAGCCCCAATTTCTGCCTGCTCTACACATCGAATTATGCGAATTATGCGATAAATTTTTTAAAATTATGCTACAGATTATGCGGGTCAGATAGAAATATGCGAAATTTATCGTTATTAAATTTTTATCGTTATCGTTATTAGAAGTACTGAACCCCCATCAATAACTTACCAATAAAACCACAAAATCTGTGTAATATAAAATTACGAAAAGAGTCGTGTTTACAAAACTGTCTTTTGCGCCAAACAAAAAAATTACCTGCAAAATTTTAGTATAAGGCCACGCAAAGTTAATTTTTCGTTTTGCATAACCCGCCGACCTTTTTTTTTAAATTTCAATCATGTCAATTATTCCATTTTTTGCTATTTAATTTTTCTCCGGTGTCACCCGATGGTGACCTTAATTTTCTGGAATTACCCGATAGAACCGAAAAAAAAATCTAAAATTTTCTGGGTGTGAACATGAGCATATTAATTTACAGTAGATTATAAAAAAAAAAAAATATCCGACCAGCCAACTAAAATTTTGGAACACCATGTTATGCAAAACGAAAAATTAACTTTGTGTCCTAATATATGTTTCTTATTAAATTTTTATACTACTTTAACGATATGTTTTATTACTTAACATTCTGAAATTTCAAATCTGATAATTTATGAAATTTATGTTTCGTAAAATCAAATGCTGCGTCCAATAGGAACCCGATATTACTCGATCTTTAATTCCGGCCATTTATGCGCAGATTATGCTTTATTAATTATGCGAAATTCATCTTGATATGCGAATATCGCAGTCGCATATGCTTCTGCGGTAAAATCTGAATTATGCGCTATCGCAGATCCGCGGTATCCCTAACCCCAATATAGTAATTCTGCAGATCTTACCGGATCATCAGTTAATTAAAAATCTGCGTATGTAAAATTTGCGTAATTTTTAATAACCAGTATTATTTATTTGCAAAACCCAGGTCTAATTCGAGTTGGTTCTGAAATGAACCCAAACCCGAATCGATTGTTAAGAGAACTAGGATGGCATCAAATATCCAAAATATTATTTTGGGGATAAAAGATAATTTTTTAATCAGATGCGCAAAGATTTTAAAGCGAATAATTAGTAGTTTGAGTATCAATACTACGTATTGTATTTACGTCTGAGCCACATACATCATTAAACAATAACAGGATCACCTTCCATGTCACCTACTTCATTTAGGATCAAATCTGTCTAATAGCAATCAATCACCAACTTCAGGATCTTCTGTGTCGTTACTTACAGATATGCTTAAACGATCTACATTACAAAAAGAGGGAGATCCACAAAATAAGGTATCATCAAAAGAGAATAAAAAGAAATCAACAAAATTGGGAGCAATTAGTAATAAGCAGACAATATCTGAATCAGGTGGTTAATTTTTAACATTAAATGATGAAAAACATTCTATTATCACAAAAAGCTTATTCAATCAGGTGCAGGAGGACGAAAGCTTGAGTAACCGATAATATTTTGAAATGGTATTCGATTTGCTTCCAATCTTTAATTTCTGTAATAACATACATTTATGTAATTTTAGTAAATAAATAATAAGGATAATGCAAATTATGTTATTTATTTTATTATTTATTATTATTATTATTATTATTATCAATGATGTAATCTAATTTATAACAATGTTTTACAAAATTAGCGAAACTGCCTTATTATTTAATTATTAAGAATAAATAACTTGTAAATAACATTTCACTTAGCTGCCTCTTGTATCTTTTCAGTCAATATAGTAGTATCCTTTTCACTATCTTCGATTACCTTTCCCTTTTGAGTTTTACATTCACCACCATCACCAGTGATTCCACCACCAATATTTCCGTTATTATTTTCAATGACATCAGTGTGTCCAAAGATTTTTTGTCTTGCAGCGATATATTCCGCTTCACGATCAGCCAATGATTTAGTTTGCTTTGAATTTATTGAAAAGCTGCCGGAATCACTGGTGAAAGTGGCATTAGAATTTATCGGCAAATGAGAAGGATGTGTAGTAGTTGTAGATCCAGGATTCTTGGGACGTTTTAAAATTCGAAGCTGATTTTCCAAAATTAGTGATTGATCGGTATTAAAAAAAAAAAAATATGATGTATATTTTAAATAAATTTTAATAATTAATAAGGGAAATTCTATTTTCACCCGGGTGAAAGTCACCCGATATATAATTTTTATTCTACTATATAATATAAATTCACATAACCATTAAAATTCATCTACCCTAACCGCTATCTAACCAATCTATAGTTTGTTTATGGTAATTTGTATTATATAGTATAATAAAAATTATATATCGGGTGACTTTCACTCGGGTGAAAATAGAATTTCCCAATGAATAAACATAATAGTTTATATAAATGAGTGAAATATACTTGTGGTACGTATTCCGTTCGGGTTGAATCTGTACGAGTAATTTCTGGTTGCACGTAAGAATTTCTATCAATTGGAATAGGGTTTAAATCAACTTGAAAATAATAATATAGAAATTGGTTTAAGGAACATATTCGCGTACGCTTCTTGCCATATTTGTTTATTTTTTTCGTGGTCATCGAGTGACCCAACAGGTTTTGGTTCTAGCTATAAAAAAAAGGTGTAAATATTTAAAAATTTGTGCGTCCAGGACCGATTTTAAATGAAAAAAAAATATATATATAGTTCTTACACCGGCATCAGCAGCAGCCTCCCAGTCGTCCCAGGGATCGTCAGCCATTTTAAGATCAAATTTTTTTCTTTTTTTAATATGTTTCGTACGTACGTACGTGTATAAAAACGTATATCGATATAGCAATTGCCGCATCAAGAATTTACCAATTACAGAATTTGGCATACCAAATATCACGTTATGATTGGTCATACTAGTTAGTAATAATGATAATTGACTAATTTGTGTAAGAATCTTGATTCATACTAGACAAGACGGCCAACATTATGATCTGATATATCTATAATGCAGTTATATAAAAACTCTATAATAAAATTAATACGTATCATAGCTGTAAGTCGCGCAACGTATTAGATAATATATAAATTTTGACATGTGATTTATTTGGTTATGTGCAAGTCAATTATTTCAAGGATCATTAAATTATTCCTAGTATTATGTATTATTTCTAGTGTTTTTTTTTTTTTTTTTTTTTTTATTTGAATATACAATATCAAACATAATCAATGTGATTATTCAGAATCACTTTCATCTACCTCCATCTCTTCTTTGTTTTGCTGTTTTGATCTAAAACCATTAAATACAATTTTTTCTTCTTCGTCATCATCGGATTCCTCTTCATCAGTTTCGTCTGAAGAAAGTGCTGACCCCTTAATAAAACGTAAAAACATTTTTTAATATGTATACGAAATGACAGATAATAGAAATAAATAAATTAATTAATAGGTATATACATCATCAGAATCGGACGATCCCTCACTAACTGATTCGTTTGTGTTATCCATTATATCAAGACCATCTTCACTAATGTTGTCGTCACTACTACTTTCAACATAAACGGTTTCAGACCCGTTTGTTGTTCCAACTTCTTGAGTCTTCCGCATTGCTATCTGCTGCATTATTAAATCTAAGCGTCCTTGAAAATTCAACAATTTTTGAAATACAGCTGATCGAGAATCCAATGCTTGATAAAAATCTGAGAGTTTATTAGTTAGATCAGGTACCTAAATGTGAAAAAAAAAATTTTATTGCAATGAAAATCAAAAAAAAAAATAATTATACAAAGCTTGAATCACGTACTGTCATCAGATATGTCATATGTATTAATGTCGCAGCTTTTATCCATTGTAGCATATTCATTACGGATTTAGGTTTTTCATAAAATCTTGTGATTACCTTTTCTAAGAAAGGTATTATATACTTTGTAGGTAATTTTCTAACAGTGTTGCTAACAATATCCGGGTTTGTTTGTTCCAAAACTAAATTAAATAGATGATCATCATTTGAGTGTAATGCTTGAACTAACATCTGCTGCATGGAATTTCCTTGAAGTGTTTTAAACTTTGGTGCGTGTGATGATTTTTGAGAGTTTTCAGACTCCACACTCATCAAATCAAGTTCTTTCAATCTTGTTTCTAATGTTTCTTCCTAATTAAAGATAATTACCGCTATTAAAAATCAACATTCATAATAATCAAATATATATATGTATAATGTACCTGATTCGATGAATTTTGAGTCAATGAATTTTGAGTCAATGAATTTTGAGTCGATGAATTTTGAGTCGATGAATTTTGAGTCAATGAATTTCGAGTGGGTTTGTCAATTTCCGCGGGAGGTTTTGGTATTTCATAATTTGAACTACTCAGCATGGTGGCTTTTGACTCATCATACGGTTTTTGTGTAGCCGCCTTTTTAATTTGTGCAAATTAGAACTTTACAACCACATACATACAAGTGTTATTAATGTAGATTCAAGCTCACCAAATTTTTAGCTGCCAAATTTGATTCATCTACTAAGAAACCAGTTGATGGATGACGTATTAATGTCACATTTGGTAAGAACTCTCCATTTTCTTCATCGATGAATCGCTATTAATTTAGTGAATTTTGTGATATTTTAATTAATCGGAACGGAAAAGTATCAAAGATAAATTTTCGAAATGGGGCATACCACTTTTTCAAAAATAGGTTTTACTGTGCTCCCTCTGGCGATCATTATAAATCCACTTTCCTCATTTTCATTTTCATCCAAAAAACATGCAGAAAGAATTGGTATTACTGTGTTATCATTTTCATTTAAAACCTTAATTACACAATCAGGTGTTTGCGTTGTAAATCGTTTTTTCTTTTTATTTAATTGCACGGGAGAATGGGAATTCACATCCCTGAAAATATTTATGATACCCGTTTCAGAAATTGCTAGAATAGCGTTAAATTTTGATATCGAAAGACCTTTTGTATCCTCATCCAGAGTGAGTGCTGAACCATTTTTACGTATAGAAAGAATAATAACAACAAATATCAATTGAATATCAACGATAAATTTAGTCATCAGCAAGTAAACGAACATTTATTACCAGAAAAACCAACGCCTTGTGGTTCATTTCCTTTACATTGCCAAATATTTATGAATCTATCGTGCTCTGCAGTCGACACGCAGATATCATCACTTACTGAAAACATAATATTGGTTATTATGCTCACATGCCCAGTGAAGCTCTTGAGAACTTGTTTTAATCGTAAATCCCACAACTTGATGGTATGTCCTGCGGATAACAATTTGGTCTCATCATGAGAAAGCGTAATAATATATTTAGTCGTTTGGGAGTCAACCTTCCATTTACTATTATTATAATATATGAGACGTATCAGTTAATAACTAATAAATTATTAAACCTATTTTAACCTACAAGTACCTGATCATATCTCCTTTTTCAAAATCCCATTCAACGATGTACGCGTCTTCAGCGCACGAATAAGCTTTTTTTCCATTTTTAGAAAAAATAAAATTATTGATCGGTAATTTATGTGAACCGCTCAGTGTTTTTATGATGCCTCCGTGAGCAATTGAGTAAATAGCAATAGATCCATTCTGCAACCCGAGAGCGATAACTTTATTAAATTGTTGAATTTGTGATGATAGTTTCTTTCTTTTTTTTGGTGGAGGTGTGTCCTAAAAGCGAGATTGTTTCTATCAATATAAGAATTTACAAATCTATATATAACGAGGAAAGTGAAAGGACTATGCGTGCCTTGTACGACTTACAACTTTGCCGTTCAAAACCCCGTCATATATCTTTCCCCAAGACAAACAGGTGAATTTATCTTCTTTATCCGAAGAAAAATCATTGTTAACTGTACCCGTATGCGTGTCAAATACTCTAAGACGGTGACGATCTACACTTTGGGTGACTAATGCAAAAAATTCTGCAGCAGGTAAATCAAAACTTGCTAGAAGTGATTCAGCTTTAATAGAATTCACAGTTGAGTATGTCTCGCTTATGGCTGTATTTAAGTTGTTTCTTGGTTTGTTCTTCGTTCTCCCCATAATTTTAATAACAAAAAATTTTTTAAAAAAATTGCGAAAGGTTATATAGTTACCACCAATGATATATATTTTTTTTTTTTTTGTATGCACGATACTAGATAATCAGGGAGTCATATGATTGGAGAATGAAAGATCATCACAGGTACACCAATCAGATCTCTTATAACAATCGACTCTCTATGAAACCCACTTTCTGCGCACTAACAAAAAAGATTTCTTGTAAAATTTTGAGACCTACTTCGGTCATAACCCTAACCTTAACATAAAGTTTTATTACTTTAAAAATTTGATTGGTTTGATTATTGTAGATAATCTGATTTCGTGCATACTCCTATTGGGGCAGCTTATCCAATGCACACAGCACGTTAGCGTGTTACGTATTAAGGAGGACCTATCGTATGTTACCGAGCCAAAATGAAGAGGTTGCTATTCGAGTCCACTTTTATTAGAACATAACAACCTTAGTCAAATTTTTGCCTCCAAAATCTTGGGGTTGTTTCTAATCGGTAATATAGGTAATTGAGCATGGTGAGCTTTAAAACTAGAATTTTAGTTGCACGTAATGTGCTATATAACACGGTGTAGTGTTAGGTACCGCGTCCCAAAACTCCGGTTATCCTTATTTCCCTTATTCACATTATCTGGTTTGCATCGCTTTTCCATTCGTATGTCATATCTTTACCGTAACTATTAGAGTAAATCGGCCTATTTGAATGGACTCTTCCGGACAATAGTTACGGTAGTCAATCCAATTAATAGAGTATCTCCATTCAAAAATTTAGTCGCCGGTGCATTACTTAGTATTCATCTATATAAACCAATTTCTAGTACTAGAATAGCAAAAAAAAACTGATTGATTAAAATTGATGCACTGTCTTGGACAACTAGCCTCGTAATTGTATTTTTATATAAAATTCCATTGATTCATTAATCTCAATATTTCTTTAATTTGAATCATATACATTAAGTATTAACACCGAGCTATATCGTAATAATAGCACACGTTAAATATATATATACCAAAATGAATATCATCGTTACTATTTTTAATGAGATAAAGCACATGGATGTAATATTTAATTAGATATTACAATTGTTGCAAAAACCTACTCTCAAAACCTTACATTATTAGATCAAATTGCGAAACTAACCTTATATTTCATCCGACATATTAGACGTTGACTAAAAAAGTTTTCTTATTCTGATATTAAAATTCCTATAGTTTAGCCATCCAAAAAATATCATGTGTTTTATCTAGTAGAGCACCGGGCCTCGCTCCTAACGGCAAATTAGGATTTTTCATAGTTGGTGGGCTGATGTTTACCGCACCAATCAAAAAAAATTAGCATTAGCATTGTTCCATTCATTGGTAGGTGTTAGGTTAGCAAATACGAAGGTTTTCTCATGTAATAAATCTATGGTGGATTATATGCTCTCATAGATGTCTTGGATCTATTCGATCCTTTTTACTTAAAAACGTACCAGGGACAAAGTCTGTGTAACCACCTGGAACTTTTAGTTCTTCAGGGTTGCTAACATGTAAAATTTGCGGTGCAAGCCTTTTCTGAGCACAGAAATTGTGTGCTTCAACGTTATTTTCTTGTAAATATTTTACGATTATTGAATGACCATCTGTTGTTTCTGCCTTCCAGGCAAATAGAGAATCAAATTGATAATGATAAATGAACCAATTTTATCATTTTGATAATACTAAGATATGGAAATATTTTACATCATTCGATATTAAGTCCAAACTCCATAAGAATCCTCAAGTCAGTAAAGAGAACATTTAATGATTGAAAAGTCTCGCAATTATCTCTATTTGGTCAAATTTTTCCATGTTTATTAACGGAATGAAATCTGTTATTAATATAGGTCGCGTTAGTATCATTATTGCACATATGTACCATACCATTAACCAATCAAGTAAAAACTGCTGAATTTTTAATAATGTGATTTTGCCATTATCAAAATACAGAAATACAGTGCAGGACGTCTTAAATCAGCAATTAAATAATTTTTTAAAATTTTATAAAAAAATAATTAAAAAAATTTTTTTCTATAAAAATAAGCAAACAAAACAAGCAGAACAAAACCATAAAGTTTATTTTTTAATATAGCAAACTTTTATAATGTTATTTTCTTTTAAAGTTACTAATAAAATAAAAATTTGGTTACATATATATAATAAATTTAAAATATAATAAAATTTTAAAAAACATAATAAGTTTTTAAGTTATTAGACAATCAAAATTGAGTATTTTATCTCAAATTTGGCTACCTTTAAAAAAAGTTGTTGCTTTAAGAAGTTCTGCACTATAGCATGCATCTTTGATTCTTTTGTATTCAATATTGTTAAATATTATTCAATAATTTAGATTATACCCAATTTTACAATTTTATAACTACATTAATATTGATTGACAATGAATCATAAGGTTGTATTCTAAAAAAAACTATTAAAATAAAAGACAAAATAAAAAAATAAATATGTTTTTATTAGTAATTAGATCTTTAGATTGCTATATTGTGATGCTATATGATGGCTATTACTGGTTCAACTACTTGAGTTAATTGGTAAGGGCAGTTTATTCTATATATACAAAAAAATAGTTTAGTAATAGACTATCTTTGCAATACCACCTAAGCTATATTATAAAAGTGGCTATTGCTAGATTGAATATTTAAATAAGCATTAGCAAAAGTAATTTATTCTATTAAAGTTTTTTACTAATTCTAAAGAAGGAATTAGTTATAGAATAAATATGTACAACATATTCTGTAATCAATGTTGTAAATTTACGGTAATTTATAAAATTTGGTGATAAGTTACAGTAAGTTACCAGTAATTTACCTTAAGTTACTTAAGGTAACTTACTAATAACTTATTGCCAAATTTTATAAATTACTATAATTTTACAACCCTGCCTGTAATATACTAATTTATCACACACACATATGTAAATATAGTTTGTAAAAGGGTGTGGTGACATAGAGAAGCTGTCTGGTTGTTACTCCCCAAGCGGCAGGTCTTGAGTTCAAATCCCACTAGAGACGAATTGAAAAATAGGTCTGTGTTATAGTAATATTTGTTCATCGATTGGTCAGGTATATTACCTGTAACCTTGGTACCACCATCTTGAATAGGAGCTTTGGCGTAGTTGTGTAAGTTATACAGACAAATCCAAGGGACCAGAACAATTGAAACCTGTTTGGCAAGCCCCGAGTGGAGAGGTAGCTGGACTTTCAATGGTACCGGGAAAAAGGATCTTAGCAATGATTAATTAAGAAATCTGGATGGACAAGAACCCCTATAGCAAAGGGGGCCACCAACCTGGCCGCCGGAGTCGTACCAGAGAAAAAGGTCATGTGTTATAGAAGTATGAACTAAGAAAAGGGAGACCTTAGGTACCTAAAGCCTGGCAGACCGATCCTTCCAGGCCAACTGGATTGGTAGTCTGGAATAACTGGTGAAAAGGATCCAAAGAGTGACTGACCGGGTCTTAGGGTCTAGTGAACTTCGCAAGGGCAGACAGAACTAATCGGCCAATAAGAGGCAGAAACATAGAGTCGTGTACGTGTCAAAACCCAACAGAGCTCTGGGCATACCCATATGGGAGTCTTCGGACACTAAGAGGATTTGGGACCACCAATACAGGTATATGCTGGTACAAGTGCATGTAGTGGTGATTGGGTTCTCCCTAGGCTCATAATGCCATCCAACTATATTTGGCACTAGAAGCATTTGCGAAACATGCCCAGGTACCTCACTACCATAGCAGGAAGTACAGTTGTTTGCACATTTCCAGGTCCCCAAGTTGCAGCTGGTTGCAGCAGCATGCAGGCTTGAGATACTTACCCAATAGGGTTCCTCAAATTCAAATCAAATCAAATATTGGATCAATTTGAATTTGATCAAATCAAATTGATCCTGATTTGAATTTGATTTGATTCAAATATTTGAATTTGAATTTGATTTGAATTTGAATTTTTAATAGTAATTTTTAAATAAAATCAAATATTTGTCTAATTAAATCAAATTTGACCATATTTGAATTTGATCAAATCAAATATAGTCAAATTTGAATTTGAATTTGATCAAATATTTGATTCAAATATTTGAAGTTCAAATCAAATTGCGGAACCCTATTACCCAATGTGGTAGAGGCAGTTGCATGGCTTGAGATACGAACCCCGAGAAGTACGCTAGTAAGGGATTTTCTGAGTAACCTGGAAGTATAAAGCGCCTATTTGGCAATACACAACAAATTGGAAGTGATAAATTAGGAAATATGGGTAAAGTGGCGAACATGTGGATGTTGATTGTTGGTTGAAAAAGGACATACAAATCTAGATCAACTATATAAATAGGAATATGGAAGGCTCTGGTGGGTTTTAGCTGTAGATAAAAGGTTTCACAACCTAAAGTCCTAGTCTCAATACTTGTATATAATATGTATGTATAAAAGGCACCGCCATATGTCAATTTGCTTAAGTATTAATAAAGTTTGGGCAGGAGCTACACCCTTAATATTAAAAAAAAAAAACCATAGTTTGTAAATCCATATAACAAATGTTTTATATAACAAAATTTAAATTAATATAAGATTAGAATAAAAGTTAGTATTAAAAGTTAGAATAAATAATGGTATATACAAAATTTTGCAAGGAATTTTTTTTTTTGTTAGAGCGTAAAAGGTAGTTAATTACCAATCCGGATAAGATTGGTACTATAGCTATATTATTACTATATAAAATTGGGAATAAACAAATATATAAACAATATATTAATAAATCTAATTATAACCCTTATGATAAGTTTTTTTTTGTACTAAATAAATATTATTTTTTGATATAGTTAAAGTTGTAGAGCAAGTTCTTGTATATCTACTGGTAAAATTACATTAAAATCAAACTTGTAGATAAGAAAATATGAGTAAAAACGTTTTTAAAATTCTTTAAATCATATAAAAATTTGAGTATTGCTAATTTGCCCCCCTGGTGATATAACCACCCTATAATTTACCAATCAGGTTGCAGGATCTTGTGTAAAAAAATAAAGAACATTTTAAGAAAAGTTAGAAAAAAATCAAAAAATTATTAATATCACAAAATTTTATTACAAAAACTAGCTTTGGGCTATTAAATAAAAGTTTTTGGCATCTAATTTTGCATATAAATGATCAATCCATCCTTTAACTTAATATACCTATACCCTTACCCTAACCCTAATCTTTAAAAAATAATTTTTTATATAAAAACTTCTATAAAAATAAAGGGTGGTTAAAATTTATAACTTTAACTAGGTGTTAAAATTAGTTAAATTCTAAAAATTTTGCCTGTTTCAGATTTTGTACTATATTGTTTATATATTTGTTTAATTCTAAATATAAAAATATTGCTGATCTTATCTGAATTGGCAATTAAGTAAATGAAATTTTTTGATATTACAAATTTTAGAAAATTTCTTTATTTTGTTATACAAAAAAAATTTGCACATTACATCTAATCTTCAAATTTAATTGATATATAAGTAGAGATGGGCAAAATGCAGTATTTTAAAAAATTTCATGCAAATGCGGCATTCATGCAGCATGCAAGCATTAATGCAACATGCATCTATACAAAAAATTTTTTTTATTATTTAACTTTTAATTATGTTTGTTGAATATATTTTTTAAAAAATTTTAATTAGTCAATTAATAAAAAGTTTTCTAATACTTATGAAAATTTTGTGGTAAGTGTATTTTGATCTGCTGAATAAGTTTACTTAAGCGATTTTAATCGATTTGCTTGGTAAAATTTAGACTTACCTATGTAGTGACTTTTGTCGATTGTGGGGCGAATATATTTTTTTAAAAAATTTTAATTTTTCTGTCAAATGTAAAAATCAAAAGTCAATTAATAAAAAATTCTCCAATACTTATAAAAATTTTAAAGTAAGCGTATTTTGACCTGCTGAATAAGTTTACTTAAGTGATTTTAATCAATTTACTTAGTAAAATTTAGACTTTACTATGTAGTAACTTTTGTTGATTATAGGTAGCTTATTTTCAGATCAAAGATGTTTTTGAGTTTTTTTAAATATTATATAATTTGATTGGTCAATAGTCCTATCACTAGGGGAGTCAGGACCTGTGTAAACTCTAATCATGTAATTTACTGCACTTCCCTAATTAGTAAAATTTTGTTAATCATAAGAGTTTATAGAATTTTATCAATAAAATTCCATAAACTCTTATTATTCAAAAATTTTACTAATTAATTTTAACTTAATGCACTAAGTAAACATGTTTAGCGCCTAAAAATATATTAAATCAGCAGAATTGTTTTTATTTTACTTAACATTTGGAAAAAAGATGCTTAAATTTGAATTTTTTGATGGAGCACTAGCCTTAGATTAGTTTTTATCTTAAGTGCACTTTATATATTATTTGCTAGATAAAATTTGTTATGAGCAAAATGCAGCATTTTAAAAAATTTCATGCAGCATGCAGCATTCATGCAATATGCATGCAGCCATGCAATCATGCGAAAGTGCCCATCTCTATATATAAGCATATTGTAGCATGTAATATCTAATTAAGTTCTTAGTTATATATCTTTTAAAAACTTATATTTGCTATACTATAAATATGTTACTACTTAATAAACATTAATGAACATATCATTAATCTACTTATTTACTAGTGCACTATAGCAAATGTAATAAAAAATAAAAATATAATAACAGATAATAGTAAGTTTTAGCCAGGTTTTTATTTGATACATGTTAATTTAGCAATTTTGCTTCTTTTTATTAATAAGAAAAAGTTAATCATTGCTGCCAAAGATTACTTACAAAGCTCTATGAAAAAGCTACTAAGTACCCAAATCAATCTGCCATAACAACCTTTCATCTCAAGTTAAAGCCCAAACTTGCTCGGACTTTGGTATTATGTACATCTAACTATCATTGATACTAGTGTTGTATATTATATCAAGATTGCCTTTTTTTTCTTTAAATTTTTTTTTCTTCACAAAGGGCATAAAAAAGAGGAAAAGTAAAAACAGACACAATAGAAAACTAATACAAAAGGAGGTAAAAAAAGAAAATAACAAAAAACAAAAGAAAAGAAAATAATAAAAAAAAAGAAAAACAAATCTAAATAATAGTATAATCAAAGCCTATACAATACTCGAAAAATTATAGAACTAACTAAGGGGCATGCCATTTATTACGTGATTTTTACCATGGATACATGGTCAGAAGTAGTGATCACGTCTATATATTATATTAATCAATTAAAATTAGATAAAGTGATCACACCATACATGAATAGAGGTGGCTACTAAATAAAAAATATCACGTGATAAATGGCACACCCCTAAGATCTTGGTACTATATCTAAGTGAAAAACCTAAGGAAAAAACTATACTAAAAGGTTGAGATATACCAATCAAAACTTTTTTAAAAGGTCCATTTATAGATGTCTATTAATCATTAATATATGTAACATATTGATAGCTTCATGTGTATTGTGATATTTTGTAATATTCGTAACTTTAATTCTATTTTGAAAAAGGTAAACAATATCGATCTTTTGGAGGAAGTATGCTGAAATTTCCATTTTTTGGTAAAAATTTTGCGAAAAGCCATATAAGAGTATGAAACACCAATATGGAGAGAGTGTGGGAGTTTGCAAAGTATAGAATAGTATAAGAAACCAAGCACATGCTTCCACTAATACTTCTACAAGTTCTTAACATATACTTTTGATATTCACTAACTACTTTTTCAATAGTTCTGTAGACTTTTACCAGGAGCCAAAAACCCAAAAAAAGTTTTTTTTTAACTCTAATTCAATTCTTCAAATAATTCGAAAATTTATTAAGCTTAAGACTGCTAATTCTAGTTGCTGCAAGAGAAGTTTTGTGTATTATTTTCTATACTAACTAAACTCTTTGTTGCAGATCTGTTTAGTGATTGTTGGTTTGAGAAATTATCGAAAAGAGTTGTATATTGATGAAAATTTTTTTTTTTAAGCTTCATATTTGGCTGATCTTTATTAGCAAATTATATAAAAGCTACATAATTTTATATACTAACTGTAATGATCAAACTAAGCCGGCTGCCCGAATTGGTGCCCAATTTTGGCTACTGCACTGAAATGGTTTGCTCATACTCAAGCAATGGTCTTTCCTATCAGCAAGAAGTATAGTACTGCCTGGCTTCAAAAAACCAACTGCAGAATCCATTCCATCTAAAAACTTCTTCTCCAAGCTTCTCATAAAGAAGAATATAAAAGGGGAAAAGATTAAAGGGATAACAATACCTAAATGACTAACCAAATAACCAACCAAAAATACAACCAAATGAAAAGAAATAATAAAAAAAAACCAAAGAAAAAGCAAAGAAAGAATAGAAACTGTAGATGCTAACACATCTAGCATAAACGATAAAAATTATATGATACCACAAAACTAATGTTTGCTAGTGTATTATATGTACAGGTATATGAAAAAAAAGAAAAACAAAACTAAAAAAAGGATAAGAAATTTTTCACGTGCCCTCTAGATCCAACCACATCATTTATTGTTTATTTGTATATAGTGACCAAATTCAATCATAACAGCACCGGTCTCGATTCGAATCGTCCCAATTCAGAAGGAGTAAACACTACTGATCTTTTGAAGGGGGTAAGCTAGGATTTCTACTTTTTGACGAAAATTTCGAAAAAATCCAAAGAGAAGAATGATACTTAAAAGAAATTTAAAGGAGAGGGTGCAGTTGGAAAAACTCAATTTTTTGTTGTTCCCCATTGTTTTTTCACAGGAAACTTCGTTGACAGAAGAAAACTTTAATTTCCACCAAAATTTCTCGTACAAGGGCTCTACCTTCTGCCAGTTATCTTGTAAAAGTATGCTTTTGGCTTGCATGTCAAATATATAAAGGAGTCTCCAGAAAGTTAGTTGACCTTTATAAAAACCGTTTTCCTGTGTTATCCTACTATACATTAAGTATAGACAACGCTCCAACAAAAAACTTTTTGTTTTTTTTCTGTTGGTAATTTGGTTCAAGTGATGTCATTTGAATTTGGTATATTGATGAAATTAATTTTTTAGTTTTTTTATTTTTTCTAATATTATTTATTAATTTTATATTAATATATTTATATATTGATAAAAAATTATTTTTTATAGACCATTCTGAAATTGATAATCTAGTAATTAAAAAAAAAAAATATTAAATATATAATTATATTTCTAGTTTATTAGGTATATAATTATATATTTAGTTTTATTATATTGAAATTTGTAATTTTTGGCCCAATTACAGGCTATCTGGCTAAAGTTTCATAAAATATAATAAGTAATTTTTTTAAATATAAATAAATAGTATTAAGTTTATTTAAAAAAATTTAATAATTTAGTTTATATTAAAAATATAAATAGTCCAAATTTATACTTGTTTACAAAATTTCAAATTATCTATAAAGTTTAGTTTGTCTATACTCAAATTAAAAAATTCTATTAATAAACTTATAATATAATTTTTTAATTTATATAATAATATAGTATTGTAAAAATATATTTTATTTAAATTTTTTAAATAGTATTTTTTTTATAAATTTGATCAAAATAGCTAAATTTTGATTTGAGTTAAAAGTAGTATAATGGTAATGCATTTTTTGAACCCAATAGCTTTTTAAAAAGTGGTCAGTTAAAGCAGAAGGAATTTTGAAAAATTATCTAAACGGTTATTTAGATTAGGAATAGGGTTAGGGTTGGTTGTATTATATTTAGAAGGACCTATAGATAAAATTGCCATCCTGACATTTTTTATTAATGTACCAAAGTAGTTTTAAACTAAAGTTGTTGGTGAAACTAGTTAGTTTCACCTGGACCATTCGGTGCACCATAGTGCACCATCGGTGTACTGTTGAAGATTTGAGTTTTTTATAATTATCGATGCACCAGTTTCGGTGCACCAGTCTTGGTGCACCACAGTGCTCCATTGAAGATTTGTTTCACCTGCAACTCTAGTTTAGACTAAGGTTGCATGCCGTAATAGGTTTAGCCAAGTTGTAAAGTTGCAACCTTTTACCTTAAAGTTGTAATGATTTGCCGTAAAAGGTGTAATAGTCATAATAAACATAACTGTCGTAATAGGTGTAATAGTTGTAAGGGGTGTAATGGTTGTAATGGCCATAATAGCTAATAAGTAGTAGCATAGTATAGTCGCACTAAATTAGATATTAAAGGATTTTACTTGCTAGTATAAATTATGAATTTCATTAATCAATAATTACAGATTTAAATTAGGGTTCTGCAAGTAAACGTGCTGGGTACAAATAGTACTATGCTAGGCAAAATAATAGTGCCCTAAGTGCCTGCTATCTTTTTTTTGTTGTGCCCGAACAATTCCAGTACCAGTGCATGTATTATAAGAATACATTTGATAGATGGGTTAAATTAGATTGATTTGGGCATTCCTGACACTTTATACTTTATCATTTATTTTAAATCATATTCGATTTTTTCCTTTACTAGGATCTACTTTCTTTTATTTAATTAAGCCACCTAACAAAAGTTCAAAACTTGAATTGTAATATATATCGATGTAATAATTTTGTTTTTATTTTTGTTTCTATTTCACTTTAAGAGGCAATTGCTACTTCTAATCGATATGAGTTTGTTCTGATATATAGAAGGTTATAAAGATTTATAATTGACTTTACTACGTCATATATCGTTTATTATATTTGCTTGTGCTAGTTATATAATTTCTATTGCAAATTCAAGATAAGTGCATAAAATTGATTTTATTAATTCATAGCCAATTCTCCAGTCAACTGGTTCAAAAAATTTTTTTTATATATATAAATTTTACTATAAGTGTGAATGCATAGCGTCTCTATCTAAAACTTTTTTTATACTAGTTAATCACCTTTCTAGCTTAAGAGACTTTTGTAAAGCTTATTAAAACACATTTAATGGTAGTTAAAGCGTTAAAATTGGCTTGGTGGATACTAAGATATCTTTAAAAAACCTTTCTTTTATTATGTAAATTTCTTTGCAAACAATAGTATTGTTTATAAAGAAATTTATATAGTAAAAGAAAGGTTTTTTAAAAATATCTTGGTATTTACCAAGCCGATTTTGACGCTCTAACCACTATTAGATGCATTTTAATGAGTTTTACAAAAGTCTTTTAAGCTAGAAAGATGATTAACTTAGTATAAAAAAAAGTTTTAGATAGAGACGCTATGCATTCGCACTTATAGTAAAATTTATATATATAAAAAAAATTTTTGAACCAGTTGACTGGAGAATTGCCTATTAATCATATAAATATGTAATATATGTAATGTACCTAACACTATTTGCACAATACCGAGTAATGCCAATACTTGTGCCAGTACCTATATAAGGCCCGTGTCGGTGTTCTAAAATTTAAAGTCAAGTTATGCCCGTGCCTTAAATGCCCTCTTTTGCAGAACCCTAATTTAAATAGTATTGATATCTTAATTTAAAATTCTCTTACGGTCTGATTATGGTCTTTGGATAGCAAATCAAAAATAGAAGTGCAATTGAAAATTTTTTTTTATTCTCATTATTAAGCCGCGCCAATTAGGGAGCATCCAGAAATCAGCTGATTTCTGGGTGGGTGGGTGGGTCAGCTAAAGTATCAGGTGTAATTCTGACCAAAATTTCATAATTCCGGCCAAAGTTGCAAAATTATTTTTGACCAAAATTATATATTTATTAATAATATTTAATAATTAATAACTTTTGATCTACTGGACCAAATTTGATGATTCAACTACCAAAATGATCCTCTCAATGAGAGAATTCTAGCGAACCCAAAATTGTTAAAATCCAATCACAGGATCCTGTGATCGGAATAGATTTGTGTTACTATAAAAGTCCTATAATTTATTAAATAAATATAACCTATTTATAGTAACACAAATTTATTTCGATCTTAGGATCCTGTGATTGGATTTTAACGATTTTAGGCTTGTTAGAATCCTCTCATTGAGAGGATTATTTTGGTAGTAAAATCATCGAAATTGGTCCAGTAGATCAGAAGTTATTAACAATTAAATATTAAATTTTAATTGTTAATAACTTCTGATATACTGGGCCGATTTCAATGATTTTACTACCAAAATAATCCTCTCAATGGGAGGATTCTAACAAGCCCAAAATCGTTAAAATCCAATCACAGGATCCTAAGATCGAAATAAATTTGTGTTACTATAAATGGGTTATAATTATTTAATAAATTATAGGACTTTTATAGTAACACAAATCTATTCCGATCACAGGATCCTGTGATTGAATTTTAACAATTTTGGGCTCGCTAGAATCCTCTCATTGAGAGGATCATTTTGGCAGCTGAATCATCAAATTTGGTTCAGTAGATCAAAAGTTATTTACTATTAAATGTTATATTTAACTTTTTAATAATCATAAAATCTGATTGGCTAATTGGGGTATCAGGTGTGGGTGGGTGGGGGTAGGCTCATAGTAAACAAAAATCAGCTGATTTCTGGAAGCTCCTTACAATTTATTATGAAATTAGTAGATATTTTTGTGCAGATAGGACATTTGTGATTGTAGGATAATTTTATTTTGTTTTGATTGATTCTCTTAATTTGTATTAGCATTCACCGATAGTGATTCTGGCCGATCAAAATTTATCGGCTAGGCTAAGCCGATAAATTTTGATCGGCTTAGCTGACTTAGCTGATTTTCTAATTAGACTATTAGCATGTGAATACTGACTATATAACTTATAGAGCTTTATTAATCAATATTGCGTTTGCACGTGTGATGAATGAAAATGTCATGTAAATATGTGCGTACAATAAAATGTTTTTTTGTAGAAAAAAAGTTCGCACATATGACAATTGCAATAATAAAAACATGAATAAGGGAATCTATATTACAATAATGAATGGCCTGAGTGTTATTTTGATTTGTGAATTCGATCAAATGTTCATAAACATTACTTATTGTATGGGTCTTATGTAACAACCTGTACTTTTTTCATTCATTTATTGGCACATGTTTAACAAATAAAACTAAATCAGAACACTTTAATATTGATAAAAGTATGAAAGTATCCCGATTTAATTATTTTATTGTTTTTATTGAGGTGAAGGTGACGCATGGGTTGTTCCCATACAATAATATAGGGATTGTATAAATAACTAAATTTGCATAGTTAACCCATGTCATATGGCCTTCGGCCATGCAACCCAGGTTAACTTGTACAAATTGTTATTTTCTACAACATAGTATCATGTGCATTTAAATGCATTTAAATATTACGATGTGCATCTTATAGTACTATTGTATGAGAATTGTTTAACCAAGCATCGCTTTAACAGGTTTTTTTCTCGATTATAGTGCATAACGATCGCTATAAAAAAATGTCTTTTGTGCGTAATACACGTAAATTATATTTTCTATTTTTGAAAAAATAAAAATCGATTAGCCGATTTTGAAAAAATCGACCAGCTAAGCCGAAAATTTTTTGGCTTAGCTAACTTTGTTATATCGGCCAGAATCACTATTCATCGACACATTTCTTCACAATTATATTATCTCATATCAATTGTTAATGAATTTGAATTGTAATGACATTCTTGATTATAACTTGTGTCTTATTTTGATAACGGGTTATATAACTAATTAAAAAGCTTAAAGCACATTATCTTGATTATATTACTATATTAGTTTTAGCACACTGATCACCTTTTGAAAATATCCATGATTTTATTGGTTGGTAAATTGACATAAAACTACAAATCGCTGAGAAATTAATTGATTGTCTGATAATCTGGATGGCCGACCAAAAATTCTAGAAATCAATCATCTAAATATTTGGTTGAAAGTAATTTTTTTTATATTTACGAATTATATTTTATTTATCACAGAGCATTTGTCGTGTTTTTGCACTTGTTCTTGCACTTGCACTTATTCTTGCACTTATTCTTGAACTTAAGACAATTATACAAACCGTTTTAAATTCATAAACTGTTTTTAGCCCAAAATAGTTTGTAAAATATTAGGCAACCAAACAACAAAAGTAAATTTGGCAAATTCATATTTTACAATTTTGTATTATTATTAGTATTAATAAGGGCGTTAAAAAATGAAATCATAATAATTACTCGACCATAATAACGTTATAATTATCTTACATATTTCTGGTAGTTTTTTCACTTTAGATCACAGTTTTCGGATATGACTAATCAAAAATATTAAAGCGAACAGGCCCAAAATTCGAATTATACATCAGCAAATTTTATATATAGATATATATCGATTACTAACTGGTAAGAAATATATCGATTATCAACACTCCTGTTGATTTCTATCGATAGTGATAGTAATCGATATATATCCGGTTAATCGATTACTATCGATAGTGATATCAATTAATAATTATTATATTCACATAATCATGCTTTTTGAACATTTTACAGGTTTT